>JASCZW010009514.1:0-41954 GCA_034211315.2 Aedes japonicus | reverse complement strand
TTTTGAAATATGAAAATTCAGTCCAATGATAACCAAAATGCTTGTGTATAATACCTTATATGGTGCAGAAAACACTGGTGAACTATCATAAATAATATCAAACAATAAAGCTACCGCTATCTACCAGATAGAGATCAAGACCATTTATTACTTTTGTTCTTTAATTTCGTTCGGAAAAATAGATTATCTACCATATATTAGAATTAAAATCTATAGCCCATACTCACATTGAAAAAAGTTATAAGTTAAATCCACGAGCTCCGTTCTAAATTTTCTTTGAACCTTCAGATCGTCTACTACGTTTGAGCTTCATATTTACTTTTTCATATGTTTGTTTTATGTGTTTTTAAACACAAATTCCAGCAATGAATTTCATAGACCATATCAATGATTACCTTATGAAGGCATTTATATATAATAAAGATTTTTTATGACGAAAATCATAGGAGCTTCGTGGAATTCATACTTAACTTATGAAATCAGATTTTTCAAGTTATTGCAATTTCATAAGGCAAAACTAAAGAATTTCGATAGTCTGCCTGAGTGATTGATTTCCATCACACTCTCGTTCTGTCGAATTTACAGCGCTATCTGGCGTTCGTGACTGCGAGCCGCAACTATCCATAACACCCCTGTCGGTACAAGCCGTCAAATTGAGAACCGTCACCGTTACTGACGTTTGCGTCATCGTCTTCTTCGCTGATGGTCGCTGGCTAAATTTTTCGCATTCGAAAGAAATTTTTCGTCCGTCGAGATCGAAGCCCGAATCGAGTAGCTTACGTACCGAACACGGATAGCGAGCAAGACTCCCGTTTCCCATTTTCCCGTCTATTAGCAGCGAAAATTTGAAGGTTGGGTGTCGGTTTCCGGTGAAACAAGTGCAGCAATCTGTTTCCGGTGCGGGTGTGATTCCGTGCGTGACGTGGTGGAAAATCCTACTGTGGAAATTTTGAAATCATTTTTTTCCTTCTATCGGTCGTCGGAATCGTGGTGGAGGAGCTCTACTGCTGCTGCTGCTGTGCTGCTTGGTGAAGAAGTCGTTGTGTGAGTGTGTGTGTTGCGTGCGTAGCACCAGGCGCGCGCGAGATTGTATATGTAAGGGGCAGAGTGGGACGGTGAAAAAAGGTTCTTTTTTTTTTCGATTTTGAAGAGGTGGCAAGTGACACAAGCAAGTAGCGTTCCGGCCATATCGTGAAGAAAAAGGAGGAAAAGGTTTGTTGGTTGATGGCCTCGTCATGAAAGGAGGAAGGAAAAGTATAGCATTATTCTGGGATTGCTGCTGGAAGATTGGAATCGTGAAAGGGAAACATGTTGTGTTGGGGCGATTGTTATTAATATGAGAATGAAACGTCAAAGTGGATGATTTCTGCTAAAAGTTAGCGGATTGCTTCTGTGGGCGAACGAAAGATGGATAGCGAAATTGAAAACCAGTTATGAGTAGACGTGTTCCCGTTCGGAAGTGACCGTGGTAGTTGTGGTGGTAGTGGTTGTGTGATTAACAAGCCAGACGGACGGCGGAAAAAGAAGGAACAAACAGAGTGACTTCCATCTGCAGGCGACAAGCCAGTAGCGGAGTGTGTCACGGAGAAATCGCATCCTGCATGACAGGGAGGAAGGAAGGAACGAAGAAAGTGGCGTATATTAGGAAGAAGAAGTAATGGTCTGGTCCTGTTTAAGCCGGGATATCGCACCGACTGACGGGGAGACAGGTCGTGGTCACTAATTGAAATTGATCGGATTGAAAAGACACCTCTCGATGTGGTGACGTCAATCAGTGGGTTCGTCAACAAAGGTTGTTATCCATTGGTTTGCTGTCTTGTGTCTGAATGAAGGGCGTGATTGACTTTGTTCGGCATGGACGGGTAGTGAAAGTAATCAATGGGCAATCGTTCATGTCCATGAGCTTGATGGGATCTCTTGAAAATGATCAATGTATGAGTTTCGATTTTGTATGCCTTTATTTGGTTTGGGACATTGAGGAGAAACCTTGTTTGAGTCACTTGAAGTCGCTCTTTCCAGTTTATTTTGTTTGCTTATTTCGAACGTCCGAAAGCAAATAGCAGCAAGAATGTTGGAAGACTTTTATATGGAAGATGAATAAGTGGGTGAAATGAAAACTTCGGTAACTGAATTGAAAACTGTTTTCAATATTCTGTTGTAAACATGTTTTGCTTAGACTTCAGTTGTTTTTTTTTTATCATTTCAATGCCAACATTTGAATAGGGCGAATCTGCTTTTGTAAACAAACTCTTTGTCTGCTAATTTATCGGAAGTTTAACACAATTCCTTCAAATTTAATATATCAGCGGATGGAGATAAAGCTCTTCTTCCTCAAAGAGTGCTTAATTTGTATTTGTGATCTTTTGTTCAAAAGAAAATGACTACTAAAGCCATCGTTTATAAAAGCAGATTCGCCCTAATCTAATGTTGGCGCTGATTTATTTAGTACATCCTCAATCGAATCAACTTTACAGAGCCAAGTTTTCATATTTAGGGTAGCGAGATGTATTGTTAGTCTAGCTCCTTCATTCGGCCTATGTATCAAAAGCGTTGTAAACCCAGTGATAATCGGTAAATACATGTTGGCAACATGATGATCGATTTATTTTCAAGCAGTTGAGACATTATTCATCAAATATATTTATATATTTGAATGATGTTTTCGATTAACTTAACTTTCTAGTCACCATGGCTTCATTGGTTAAGCCGAACAAATTATATTCATGATCTTCAAATGACCTATATTAGGCTAAATTGAACCGACATGCAGTGATACATTTTGAATGTAAAAAAATAGAAAATGAACAATGATTTCATAAAAAAATCCTAGACTCAATTTTAGGGACACATTGTTTCTTATGTCTAATGAAGTCATTATATAGTAAAATGTTTGTATTGATAATATTTTCAATGGGAATGTGTGAGTTTGTGCTTGTATTTTTTTAGAGGAGAGATGATAAAAATAAACTTCACAGCGATTCTTTGAACAAGAATATTTAATGATAAGATGAAGGTGCATCCATGAATCGATCCAATATGGTGCCTATGGGCCGACATTAGATCCATACTTGTCGAACGTTTGCGACTTAATAAAAATGATTGGTTAGCTGTCCATGCTTCAAAACAGCAAACGCCTTATAAGGCATGTCTAAGCAAAGCTATTACTAGTTGAATATCGTTTCTAGCTCGATTATTTTCTGAGTTACCTTTAAAATTGCATTGGACCGCTGCATATTAGGCTGAGTTAAGGGACATGTACCCTATATACTATTGCTTATACTATTTATATTAAGGAAAGGCTTGTAAGATGGAACAGCGCCAGTTTTGACATTCATAGCGACAACACTATCGCGCTGACAAGTGTTAACATCATTTTTTTACTATTCTTCAATTTTCATTTGCTTTTGGAGTGAATACACTCATTCGATTTAGCTCTTCCAGGCTTCAATGTTCGAAAGTGTTGGCATAATTAAAATAACAATTATTTCTAGTGCTTAATAAGTAGAAATTTCCCATCGATATCAAAAGGTTAACATTTGTGTTGGCTAGCATTTTTGGTGTATTTTTTTGATTCAAAGGCATTTCCAAACAAATCGTAAAGTGAAACAATTTTTTGATGTTTTGATTTATGGCGTCATTTTTGTAAGATGGAACACTTTTAGGCTTGTAAGATGGAACACATTTTTTTCGTTTTAAAACATATGAATAATATTTTTTATGTTTGGAAATGTCATGGAATCAACAATAAATTGAAATATTACAATACAATTTTAGAAATTTCAATTTTCGATGAATTTCGAAAAAAGTCCATAATTTTTTTTTATTACTATAAATAATCAGTTCCGTAAGCAAAATTTGAGCATTTTAGTTCCTCATTCGAAAGATCATCGAAAAAATAAAAACTATACATGTTACGAGCAAAAAACGAATCATGTTCCATCTTACAAGCCATTTTTTTAAATTGCTATTTTCTATGGATTTCGAAAACAGGCCATAACTTTTTTTTCATGACTATAAATAATCAGTTTCTTAGACAAAGTTGGAGCCTTTTAGCTCTTCTTTCGAACGATGTCTTTGAATCCGCGAAAAAATAAAAATAATACATGGCATGAGCAAAAAAACGGATCGTGTTCCATCTTACAAGCCTTTCCTATACTATTGCAATTGCAGATGAAATTTCATCGCTCTTAAGGTTGATAAAGTAACTGAAATACAAATGGATTTAAATCAAACTCGCGAAATTTTTGAAAAAGAGCCTATAGGTAATTGTAATGGTAATTTATTGATTTAAAGCATGCCTGTCAGTTATACTTTTCTTAAGGCCAAGGAAGGGAAACTTTTTGTAAATTATAAACAAAAATTAATCGAATTACAATAATTATCAGATACCTCTAGTACTTATTTCTAGTAGAGTCTACTGAAAGATTGCTTGAATGGATGGATCGATGCTTTGCCTTTGATATCATCTTATTTGTTTTTTTTTTATTTCTAGTTAGGCACCAACAGACCAAGTGCAGGTCCTAATGATGTTGGCGAATAAAAAAGAACATTACATGGAAAAAAGGTTACACTTCATGACATGACAAAAAAAAAATTAAAACTATTCACTTATCTCCGTGCGTCAATTACTCGAAAAACGGCGGAAAATCTGACGCATTCCGCGTCAGATAAAAGTCAAGAACTGACGCCAGCCTATTGAACATTAGCTGCAATCAGTGGATAGCGCTACAAAATCATAGTTGGTGCGGCAAAAATAAATCTACAACATTAAATTGTTGCGCATTGGCCTTGGTTGGACGTTGGTGTTGATTTGTTTCTGGATTATTTCGCATTCCATTCTCCGCATTCCTTGTGGAGTATTTGTGACAGTTACGGCTCCACAAACGTCTGTACGGACTCGCAGAGGCTCCATGTTGACTAATTGGCAGCAACTTTCGTAGCTAGGATGACGGAATGGGTCTCTCCAAGATAGTCTATGAAGCGTGAACCGGATAAAAAGGCGTTGAAGAGACTCGATTCGGTCGGCGCCATTATTATAACTCGGGTTCTAAACCGCTAAACAGTATTCTAGTGTAAATCGCATCGAGAGAACAATAGAACGATTTTGAGCTTCTTTGAAAGTTTTCGCCACCTTGAAAACAAAACCAAGAGATCTTGAAGTTTTATCAAAAACATATAAAATATGTAACATATGAATACGTCAGTTTAGAATCCAGTTGAATACCGAGTCCTTTAACAAACTGCATTCGTTTGATGGTTGGGCCGAGAAGATTGTAGTTGATGTTTTCTGCTTGTTGTTTCTGCTGTGAAAAGTTTATGACTGAGCACTTCGCCGGGTTGACCACCAATCGATTTAGAGTACATCCATCAGCAAAGGCATCAATCTGTTGTTGGAAGAAACGGCAGATGGCTATTGAGCAGATATGCAGAAAAAATTCGAAGCCGTCGGCAAACGACAGTCGTGGTGCTTCTATAACAAGATGTACACCGTTGAAGTAAAGAAGAAATACTAACGGTCCCAGATGACGACCTTGCGGTATCCCAGAAACTTATTGATTGAAAGTCGCCTAAAGCAATTGTCAGTTGGCGCCCTGTAAGATATGAAGAAACCAATATAAGAGATTACCGCCAACTCCTAGCCTGTCAAGTTTAGCGTCCGCAATATATTGTGGTTCAGCTTGACGGAAGCTTCCGTAAAATCTGTGTAGATCACGTCCGTTTGTCATCGAGCAATCATATTATCAGTGATGTATGACGTTAGGCACAATAGGTTTGTAGTTGTGGAACGCCCAGCTGAAAACACGTGCTGAATGGCACTCAAAAACTGCTTTCAATGTGCAAAAGAGAGTTCCTTACGATCCGGCCAGAAAGCTTCGATACAGCGCTTAGCTATGTGAGTCCCCTGTAGTTATTAATGTCCCGCTTGCTTCCTTTTTGAATACTGAAAACATGTCTGCCGTTTTGCAACAAGAAGGAAATATGCCACTAGAAAGTGACAGCTGGAATATCTGATGAAGTGGGTCCAGAAGATAGGCATATGCTGCTTAAGAAAAAACGGACGGACTATCGTCAGGTCAGGTTTAAAAGATGTTTCAAGGAGTGATTCCGCGTTCGAGATCATTTCAAAATCCACATCAACGAGGCTGAATGTTTGATTTGCCAAGGAACAGTGTTGCCGGCACCATAAATGGAATTAACGGGATGCATCTCGTCTTCGAACACACTAGCAAATTTTGCTGAGAACAGATCGCAAATTTCCTGATGAGTCCCAGCGGTTTCGCTATTAAAGACCATGGATGATGGTGAGCCTACTTCCTTGCGTTGTTGATTAACATAGCTCCAAAATGATTTCGGGTTCGATTTAAGTCGCCGTTGAACCCCACTCAAATGGCGTGGAAAATGCACACGACTTAGTCTTTTGTAGTCGTAGTTAAGTCTGAATCTTTTGAGAGCCGCTCTTTTGGTCCACCTTAGCGCACCTAGACCGTTTGTCATCAAGAGACGCGAGAATCAGTCTGAACGATCCTTTTGCGACGCGCCTGTCAATGGAATAACCCAAAAACGTGGGAAATAGTTTGAGCAGCGATATTAACGTAGGTTGAATTAAGAATGGTTTGCCAATCCAAATTAGAAAGTTCTTAACCAATACTGCGATAGTCAACTCACATAATATAGTGACGAAGTCTCGAATAACAAAGTCCTCGACGGCAACTATTAGAAAAGGGTGGAGAGGAACATTCTTAACTAGAGGCACAGGTGCCGTAGAAATGATAGGAGCGGTGCCTCTGTCACTCACATAGCAAAGATCTAGAGAATGATTGTTTTCATTCACCACGTCATTAACTTGGGATCGAGTTGCGGTTCTGTACCTGTTCAGAAGCTGAATTGCCGCTGCGTGCAACTAGAAGCGGAAAAGAGTATGCTTAGACTTAAACGGTTGAAAACTTTCATGTCTGGTGACTTAGTCGGTCACCTGAACATTTCACAAAGCTTTCAAAATGGGCCAGTGATGTATATGAATGGAGACTGGATGAAACCTGTGGAAAACCATGACATCCCTTACAACATATGTGAAACGTCACGTATAGATTGGGAAGTCGGAGGTCCCACTGTTCGTCATGGCTCCATAAAATTCTTCACAGATGGCTCAAAAATTGGAACAAAAACGGGAGCAGGAATCTTCGGCCCTGGGGTAGAAATCTCAGTGGCGATGGGAAACTATCCAACGGTTTTCCAAGCGGAGATCTTTGCTATAATAAAATGTGTTAACGTTTGTCTGAAGAGAAAATAAAGATATGCAAATATTTGTATTTTTACAGACAGCCAAGCGGCACTCAAAGCGTTAAGTAAATTATAAATGTACATCCAAACTTCTCTGGGAATGCATTCTTTCATTGCGAAAGGTGTGCCAAGAGAACTCGGTAAATTTATTCTGGGTTCCGGGACACTGTGGCATTGAAGGCAATGAAAGGACAGATGAGCTTGCAAAACAAGGTTCAAATGCACAGTTTATTGGCCCAGAACCATTCTGCGGTATATCATACTGTGCCATAAAAATGGAATTAAAATCTTCGGAAGAGCAAAGGGTGATGACCAATTGTTTGGTCACCACATAGTGTTCTCAAGCGAAAAGGTTTATAATTCCAAATGTTACAATTAGTAAAAAGCTTCTGGAGCTCAATAAGAGAGTCCTTTGTACCTATACTGGCCTAGTAACCGGAGATTGCCCGAGTAGATATCATTTGAAAAACATTGGCCAGGTTCAGAATGATATCTGTCGTTTCTGTAACATGGAACGTGAAACCTCGGAACATCTGCTTTGCAGTTGTGATGCTGTGTACAAGAGCAGACTTAAATTTCTGTACAGTGGCTATATGCAACCTAAAGAAATTTGGACTGCAATTCATGGGAAGGTGGTGGGTTTTATAAACTCAATTTTGCCTGACTGGGAGACGCGTCTTAGGCTGGTCACTTGACAAATGGTGATCTAGCTTTAAGATGCGAATTAGTATAGTAAACAGGGGTATACCACAAAAGTTCAACTCAGTAGACGCAGTAGTTCTACGCCCCAACGAAAAAAGTATAGCAATGATCCATGACCGCTAACGGATAATCATCCATGAGGCTGTTCATTCCACCATTCAACATTCTGGAAGTAGATGACAATGTCCGAACTCCGGTTGTGGCACTGGGAAAGGAAAAACCACTTTTTATTTTTAGTTTTAGTTCCTTGATTATCGAGATTTTCAGCCCTGGGCTGGTTCATCTCCGTCTTAGTCTCTCAAATACCTCTTGGGTGTTTTCGTAACTTGTCCGGGGTGAAATTTGAACTCGTGACTTTGGGGTGAGATGTATGGACGTTAACCATTTCGCCGGGGTCGCCCCCCATAAGAAGGAAATACCGTCAGGGCGGGCAGTGTCCGTTGGTTGACAATACTTGCCGATACTTGGAATCCAGAAGACTCCGTCCCGCAACTCAGCTGCAGAGCCCGGACGGCAGCTGGTCGCTGACAGGAAGGGTTCGACTGCGTTGAGCGGAATAGGGGCTCCCTCAAAACTTTCCGGTATCCCCCTTGCAAACGTTGATCGATGCTGGCTAGGACCGAGAAGAGTTCGAAAAGATAAAATACTTAGCAGGACACAACATTTTCACGTAGCTACGTATTTATTAAAATAATCAGAAAATTTAAATCCTCCTTAGAAAATCAACAATGTCTTCCCAATAACATACATTCAACTGATATGTGTACAGATGGTCTCTTTATTATCAAAGGCATGCTTAAAAATTATCTTTATCGTGCTTGCTTGTTATCTACATTCAGGGGTATACAAAATGCTTAGCAAGAAGTAGCCATTAAGAGTGTTTCCTTAAACGTATTATTAAAAATACATTTTTGACTTCAGAGTAGCGTAGGATGTTTTTAAGTAGTATGGTTGATAGGTCATTTAGGGCTAAAATTTTCTGAGAAATCTGAAACCGAGGTCAAATTTTACATATGTATAATGTTTTTTTTTTTTTCGCAAAATCGACCGTCTATTCATCAGGGCACCTAAAAACAAGGACTTTCAAATCCTTGAAGGTACGTTCTGGTACGCTGTTGGAACACTACAAAAAAATTGCTTGTTTTAAATTTTGTGAAAAGTGCCCTGCTGGATGGATTGACATCCAAGGAACAACTCGGCATCATACTTTGAATCAGCAGGCTGGAACAAGTCTGGATATTGGAGTCGAGAGGAGAGACTTTGAAAGATATGAAGCTCATACGGCTAAGGGTCAGATCCTTTCTCCACAAGCGGAACAACCTTAATCGAGTCTACGCAATGCACACTAGTTGAGACGAGTTTCTTCAAACAATTGCATCCGGTTTCACGCTAGGGTGGATGCGAGAGAAATGTCATCAAACTTGTTCGTTGTTTACCATAGTTAAAAAAAAATAGCAGAAACAAATTTAACAACGTAATCAACCACTTAAGGATGTTTCTTAATTATTGAAGGATTTAATCGAAAGGTGTTTCCCGACAATTATATCAAATGAAATACTGCATTCGAGTGATATTTCAAACAAATATTGGATGGTTATACGCCCTTGACAAAATATTTTTAATGCATTTCAATTGTTATTGCTAACAAGCAGCATTCGCTCGATCAATTAAATATTGCCAGAGGGTTATTCGAATGAATCAATTGATATAAAAATTATTAACGATTAACTAATCGATTAATAGGAAGATTTTCAGCATCACTAAATACGCCTAAGGATTAAGGAACGTTCCCTCCTTCCTCATAACTCCATTCCGCCGTTCGTCGGAATAATTTTAACCATGTTCGTATCCAAAATCCAGATTCAATACCGTTCGGTCGTGAAACAGTGTGAGTGCGCATTTTCCGTGTGTGGTGATTGCCTATCGATCGAGTAAAGCAAATGATATTGATGATAAAGCAATTGAGGTGTTACGATAACAAGCGGTAGTTATTGCGGTGCAATTAGTCTACTCCATCCAAAACCCGAAATTTTGTGGCAAACGCGTTCGTGTGCGCGGGTGTTTATCCGGAAAAATAATAACAAGTCGTTATCAGACATCAACATCAACATCATCATCATCATCATCATCATCATCATCATCATCATCATCATCATCATCGGCAGTGGAAGATTGTGGTGCCATCGTTCTAGGGAGGGAACACACTCAATTGATCAGGCTGCATAAACCTGCCGAGGAGCGGAAAAAGAAGAAGGAAACGACGAGGGGCCACAGCATCAAAAGTCGCGGAAGATGAATGCCTCCGACCATGGGTAAGTTGATTCTTATTTATCTGATGGGTGTTTGAGTGTTTTTTTAAATTGGATTCAATGGTGTCAATTGATTTGTTTTTCCTTTCATTCGTCTAGCACAGATGTGGGTATGCTTTTTCATTGAATTGAAGACAGCGAAAGTGTATCATATTGCCTAAGAATCATCAATGCGCCCAAACGTAGGCAATGATAAAAGTCGGAAAACATTTAGAACCCTTTATCCATACGAGTGGAGAAGGCTTGTTCCGAATACAGTCAAAAAAAAAATACATGGTCGGATCCGCAATCGAAACCGTTGGATAACACACAAAACAAAAAACAAAAACAAAGTGCCACAAAAGGTGTTAGATTAGCATCCTCAACCACATATTCTGCAACACCCATTCGTTGTGTGGCACAGTCCAACGCCTTTTAGTGCTCTTGCATATCACCTAATCGAAATTGATGCCACATAGGGCAGGTCCTATATAGTATCTGACTACCCGGAAAATGGAATTCCAATCTGATCCTTTTTGTGGTGGCATTTTATGAACCCATTTGGCCCCAAATGTGTTTTGGTGGAAAGTCTTTAAATGCTGCCGGCCGTAATGCCTTTTTGGTCATCGAACCAGACGACTGGAAAATGCTGAATAATTAATCGATAGCATGGCAGTACGAGTCGGACACTGGCAGGATTTATCTTCACGCCCTTAAGCACTGGGAACGAGACTGTGATGTGGAATGAATGCTACCGTGTCCATGTATAATTCATGCCAAGCTTTCCAGACAAGAAAGCGCATAGCATGCCGCTGGCTCGAGCATAACTCAATAATCAATTTGGTGGCTATCATCCGGAAGAGTCTGTCAGTCGAGAGGGATCTATGAATAACTTCTCTTAGACAGAATTTGAACGGAAGTGTCAGTGCTAATTTGCTTTTGTATTCGATGTTTGTTAACTGTAAATTTCATGCTGGTTAGAAAAACCTAAATACATTTATCCGATGAAGATTTCTAACGAACTCTTGGGTTAATTTTCAAACTTAAAAGGAGGAGAGTCAGGTACTCGACTTTTAAGAAGTCTTTAAATCGCAGACGAAATAGGCCGATCTACCAAAATATATGCTTTTTCTAGTAGAATTTACTCCGGTTTATTAGTGATAGTTTGAAAAGGTTTTTCAATGTATTTTTTTATAGTGATTATGTGAAGTGTTAACTTAGATTTTCCTAATTTTATAATAACAATCACTTTACTAATACGCTTGTAAAAGTGCTCTTAAAAAAAGTGAAGTCTCTAATTTGACAAAACATCCTTGGAATTCTGTTAAAAGGTTCTCTATATTGATGAGATCAGATTTGGACTCTCTGGGCGTAAACATAATGCACAAAATCTGGAAAAACCTACAAAGAATCCTGCCGATAAAAATATACAAAAAAAGCAAGCACGAAAGTAAGGCAAAAGTAATGGCTTTCGAATAAAACAAAGACTGGAAAGTTTGAATAATGAATTGCACGAAAGTGGTTTAGAATGTGAATTTGGCCGTACTTGATCAATCATATACGGCCTAATTTAGCACTAACATTTACTTGGTTCTCGAAACATAAAATCGACGAAGAAGGTCAAATAAAATGTTTTAAGCCGTTTTCTCATGTTGCGCATAAAATTACCTCGACTCCTGTGATAGACCGCATCCATCCTCATCGAAATATCTCCCTTCAAATCAAAAAGATAAGATAGCCGAGTGGTAAACAAACGACCAAACGAGTGCACGTGAGACTTTAAGTTTACACAAGTGGGAAACATGTTACGATCATACGCTTATGTTTTGAAAACTCGATCCAAAAAACAAACAAACAAACCAACCACGCAAATCCAGCCGGATTTTGGCACTCGCCGTTGTAGCGTTGTGGGAATTTCGCCCATTCTTGGGAATCCGCAGCCGGTGCAGCTGCTGTGAAGGTAAATATTTAATGTCGAGTTAAAATTTTAGATAAGCTTCTTCTTCAGCAAACCATTGCCTCTGGTAGGAGTAGTTAAATTGTATCTGTAGAGGTAGGACCCAGTTTACAGGGGTAAACTTTTCGCCCAATGTTGGGCTGACTTTAGGAGTGGAAGGCCATACTTTGCGAGTTGGTTGACATATGTTGGGAAACTTTATCAATGTGCCCTAGGGAATTAACAGACCGGCAAACTTCCAACTCTTGGCTATAAATAACCTAGATGGGAGGGGAAGGTGCTAGAAGTTATTTACTAGCGGTTTAATCTTTATTCTTCTAAAAACTTGATATCGCGAGTGTAACATACAAATATTGTTGTTTGTCACTAGAGCTTCTTTCTCTCGGATCAGGCCAATGTAAGCGGCCACAAAGTAAAGCCATGCAGGGAATGTTTGCTGAATGAAAATTTCTCGAATTTCTGGGCATAGAGTATTGTATTTGCCACCCAACTATACTAATGCGATCATGGTATGGGAATCAAAACTCACTTAATAAGTGTGCAAGTATCAAAAGCTTGAGTAGTTTTCGACTTACTTTTGTCAAAAGTGGAGTCATTTAAATTTTAGTAAATCTTGTTTGGAATTGACAAGTCAAATACATGGACTTGAACCACATGGTATTGTTTTATTTGTCGACTTGTTAATCCCAATAAGATTTACTCAAATTTGAGCAACTCCACCTTTGATGAAATTGAATCGCAAACAGTGGTGTCTCGTGGATAAAAGTTCAAACTGTTCAGCGATTTCCATCTTCAAATGAGGTAAACTAATACAATTTATTTCATTTTAACCTAAAATCGTACGTCCAAATGTCCACAGATATTTTATAAAAGCTGGTTCCAGTTTATTTGAATTTGATCTTTGAAATGCTCAGTATAGTTAGGTTTACGAAATCTTTAGTTCATTGTTTGTTATTCAATAGTACACACATTGAGAGTAATTGATCACTCGTGGTTAACTGGGAGGCGGCAAGGATAACATGTTAAATGAACTGATAATGAAAGGAGCATAAAAGATGACTTAAAGTAAATTGGGAGGGTTGGGAATTGAAAACCTTTGACAGTGGCTTGTGTACACTTTCATAGAGAACAACTGATGAATGTTTGATCAAACTAGTCGATCGCGTTCCGAAATAACGCCAAATGGAACTCGGAAGAACAAACAATATTGTGCTAAAATACCTAGAAAATCTGGAGCAGTCCGGTTCCAAGCTGGCTAAAGTGCTGAAGATGCCGAAAACAATAGTTTGTCGAGTGCTCAAAACCTACAAGGAAACCCTGAGTGTGGAATGGAATCAGCGAACTTACGAACAAACTGAAACCAAAGATCGTCAGCTGCGCAGCAAGGTGTTGAGGTGCGTTGAAGCCAACCCGGGTCTTTCGATCCGAGATGTGACCTGAAGGTACAACGCCATTTTTCAAACGGTGCCGAACATCTTTGCCAGGAAAGATACAAGTCGTACAAAGCCAGTCAACATCCAAACCGGCACATGAAGCAGAATTCCGTGGTCAAAAAGCGTGCAAGGCTTTTGTACGAATGTGTTTTGACGAAACATAAGGGCTGCACTATGATCGATGACGATACATACGTCAAACTCGATTTTAAGCAGCTTCCCGGTCAAAAGTTTTACATCGCGACTGGACGTACGGATGTGTCGGGAAGATTCAAGTTCGTGTTTGCCGACAAGTTCGCGAAGAAGGCCATGATTCGGCAAGTGATTTGCAGTTGTGGCCTGAAAACGGAACCAGTCGTCACATCCTCGACGATGACATCCCAACTACATCGAAGAATGCCTCAAAAAGCGTGTATTGCCGTTCATCCGCAAGCATAGGGGCAAACTCATCTGCACTATCCTCCAATGCAAACTCATCTGCACAATTGATGAGAAGATGATGAAGATGAGATTGACATCATTCATGTAAAGCAGGAAGTAAAACGGCTAAAGCTGAATGCCTTCGGATACGCCGGATAAACCTGGAAATGATGACCAAACATGATCACCGGTGTGATGTCCAGACTTACTAAAGTCTGTCCACGTTAAATATCGGACACTTTTCTTCCAGTGTAGAATTATTTCACGGATCGCTGAAACGTTTCAGTTTTATGACAGCTGAAACTCTCCACTTTATTTCGTGGTACAACACGTTTACATTCTTGTTACATTCAGTAAAATGGCGTCGAATCAAGTGGAAGTGCGCTAACGAACGATTGCAAAATCCGAATTTATCGATACGCGATCTTGCCAAGAAACTAAAAGTACCAAAAAGTACCGTGTTTTGTGTTCACAAATCATTTGACCAGCGCTTGAATGGATCGGAAGGTTGAAAGTGGAACAAATCGAAAAGTATGCTCTCGACAAATGGACCACCTTCTTGGTAGCCAAAAATCCCAATCTTTCTGTGCGAAATCTGGCTCGACAAGTTGGGAAGTAAAAATCATACGTACAAAAAGTGATGCAGAGGCAAGGGCTGAAGGCGTACAGAGTGGAAAAGGTGCCCAACCATGATGACACGCAAAATTTTAAAAAGTCGTGCTAAGGAGCTTTACACCAATTTTCTGCAAACATTTTCTTGTATCATAATGGACGATGAAAAATACGTACTCGAAGAATTTAAACAGCTTCCGGGTCTGACCTTTTATACCGCAATGCAAAGGAACACCGTTGTTGAGCATTTCTGGACAAAGAAGGTGTCTAAATTTCCGTATGTAGTTGTGGTCGAAAATTTAAAAGTTTCGTCTGCAAAACCGGTTGCTACCGTTTATCAGAAGTCACGACTCTTCAGCTCTGTTTTGGCCTCTCATCACTATGCGAAATCCGCCCTGGAATGGTATAAGGTTTAAGAGGTCAAATACGTGCCAAAAACAGCCAATCCACCAAACTGTCCAGAACTTCACCCAATAGAGAAGTACTGGGCTCTAGTTAAGCGGAAACTCTTCGAAACTAAGAAGAAAGCAAATGGTACCGACGATTTCAAGAGAAGATGGAGAATCGTTATGGTGGGTGCTTCCGAAGATATTGTACGGAACCTGATGGATGGTGTACCACAGATAGCTCAAGAATTTTACAGAAAGGAGGATTAACTTAATCAACTGTTTCTAAAGAAGATATTATGTGAAAATTGTGACATAAACAATCGTTTTGTTGAATTAGGGTAACGGGATGTAATGTTAGCCTAGCTCCTTGATTCGGCCTATGTACCACACCTGTCATTATTTCGACGATAATCAACAAAATCATGTTGTTATCAGAATGACCGATTTATTTCAAAGCAATTGAGACATTATTAATGAATTTATAGTTGTTAACTTCCGCGGAATTTTCGATTTCCTTAACTTTTTAGACACCATGACTTTACTGGTTAAGCTGAACCGATTATCTACACGATCTTCAAATGATCTAAAATTGGCGAAATTGAACCTATAAACCATAAAATAATCACACTTTATAAACTAACAGGTCACATAGGTAATATAACAATGATTTCACAAGTGGACCCAATGTTAGGGACATATTTTTTTCTATGTTCCCAAATATGTCCTGTTGTATGGACAGCGTAGTAAAAATGTTGTTATTGGTAACATTTACAATACAAATGTCTGAGCTTTGATTGAATGTTTTTCATATTATTAGTATTATTTTGGTGTACAAAATTTAACGTGGACAAGCTTTATAATGTGTTCTCATGTAATAAACATCATATTTGTGCGGTCAACGAAATTCTAAGTGACATCCCCAGCAAAGGTTTATACCAAATTTATAACAGGTTCTGATTTCATATTTTTAGTGTTTGATCACTAAATATGTAATCATTTAGGCTGAATAAACAGTCAAAATACAAAAAGAGGTAAAAAAAAAATTCGTTAGATATCACAATATTAACTCGTTTTATTATCATTGAGTTTATTTTGAAAACCAATTTCTTGAGATAATTTCAAATTATGTTATCAATATGGTTTCAAATGCATACATTTATAGCGGAAGTAGTGCTTCTGGTGAAAAGCCTAATTTCATATCCATGACATGCTGGTAATTTTCAGCATTCGTCGGCATGCTGATAGTATTCAAAAACGTTCGTCAAAATCGTCTTTAAAAATTGATAACAGATGATAGCAAAATGAGCAATGTTGATAACTAAATTTGATATGCGATAACAGGTGAGTTAAAAATGATATCTAAGATAACAAAACTTGTTACTTATTTGATATCAGTTTGTAATTTGTCTTTGCTAAGGATACATCTGTGCAGCAACTTTTTTCAAACCATAGCACAGTGGGCAAAAATGGAACCACAATGCCATGAATTTTGGCGCAGGGTAGCAATACTGAAAAAAGCTTTTTTTATGGGAAAAAATGCGGGAAATCGAATGGTGTTGGTCTCATATATGGTTGACAGTAAGTGTCCAATTTTGCCCATTTCTCAAAAACAAGACTTGGTGTTACTATATTGAACCCAAATGCCAGGAAAAAGGCCAATGTTGCCAATTTTACCCGATTCTTCCCTCATACTTGAAAGATCTCATATACCATGAGGTTCTGATGATTGGCGCTAGTAATATTACTTTCACTTACACTGTCCTTATGTAAAAATGTCTGGAAATCGAATAGTGATAATTTGTGGCACCTCTCTCCAGACTGCTCGTCGATGAAATTCATGGGGTGAGGCTTACTTGAAAAAGGCTACTTTAAAAAGTAAATATTTTTATTAAAAGTGCTATAACGGCATTTTAAAACAATTTAATGTCTATTACAGATAGTTTCAAAATTATGTTTTAAAGGACCGAAGATAAAATTGTTTACAGGTTTTAGATACATTCTTAATAATGATGGTTAACCAGTTTGTTGATGAGATCTGGTAAATGTTTATACTTGTGTACAGATGAAGGTAGTCGTTTCACATAGTTTAATTCTGTCATGATGAGATCTTCCATTCCGTCGTACAACTGCTTGACCTTTTGAATATCGAGCAGCTTGGAAGTAACGGCTATGCTTCTTATCTATTTCACATGATTGGCCAGTTCTTCCGAAATACCGAGAATTTCGGCGAACTTTTTCCGATCTGCTAAAAGATGTCGCGCCATGTTGCCGGTGTTGCTGCTACCGCTGCCTCCAATTTTCGGTCGATTCACGCTCACCTTAAACGCATCCTGGAGTTGGTTTGCAATTCCCCGGGCTTTTTGTTTAACAATAGGGTCGGCCTGAGCGAGACTGCTGTTGGTTTGCGTTTGCGCTGAGAACCGAATCAACCACTCTACAGTAGTACAGTCTGGCATGAAATAGAGAGTAAATAGAGGTGGCAGCTGAAATGTTTCGTCGCATGTATAAAACCTTGCAAGAATGTCATGACATTTTCTCCTATGACGCTTGATTTTTGCGTGTGTTCAATTCGGTCGTAATGAAAAATGTAAAATGTTATGGAAATAATATCAAAATACAGTACATTTATCAACTTTGGTTAAAAGAAGGAATGATCTCAAAAGCAAGTTCATTAGATTTATGTTGCAAAGATTTCATGATTTAAGGCTTGTTCGCCACAAAATCTGCACAGATTAAATTTGGAATAAAACAAATTTGCTGTTAGTTCAATCCACGATGCATTTTTTATTCATTTAATTGTGCATTATTAGTTATCTTAAAACTAATTACAGTTACTTAATCAGGCTGCAAAAAAGTACGATCTTAGTATACTCCAGCCATAAGGGTCTGTGTAGAATTATCTGAAACCGATTTAGATGATTTTGTCCAAGATTTTCAAAATTTTTCTATAGTTGTAGCTTGTTGTTTATATTGAGAGAGTTCTCTCTTCACGAGAGCCCAATACCGCTTGATAGGTCGCAACTCCAGGCAGTTAGGTGGATTCGCCTCTTTCGGTACAACATGGACTCCATTCGCTTTATACCATTCCAAAACATCTTTGGCGTAGTGACATGCCAAATCAGGCCAGAATAGCGAGGGAGCGTCATGTCATGGCTGCGTAGGAATGGTAACAATCGCTTCTTTAGGCATTCTTCACGGAATATTTCCTTGTTTGCCGTTTCGATAGTGATAAAGCTTTGGCATGCTCGACCACAGCTGCATATTGCCTGCCGAACCAAATATTTTTTTGGGAAACTTTGCCTTTTTCTTCGTCCTAAAATGCTGCTCTACGCCGTTCCGTTGCATGGCAGTATAATAAGACATTCCGGGAAGCTATTTAAAGTCTGCCAGCACATAAGGTACTGGCACAGTACGTACTGAAAGATCTGGTCTCTTCTGCAATATTTGCTTCGCCTTCGCGTCCCTCTGGTGGTTCATGAGGTCCGTTTTTGTTCCGCTCCCAGCCTTCCTGGCTGTTGTCAAACGTGTATCGAAAGATTTAAGAACGTTATTTTTTTTTCATAATCATTTATTTGTACAGGCTCAATCGAATCAACTTTACAGAGCCAAGTTACCATATTTGTGTCATCAAGTGTATTCAAGAACTAGAGTTAGGGGAAAGAGCCGATTACTGGCGGCCGTTCTAGAGGTTAATAGAAATAACAATTTAACGGATAGAAGACAAGTGAGAACTTAAAGGTATACACAACACATTAGTGCTATATCCCTGATTGTCAAAAAACTTAAAACTATACAACTTTTGCTCTCTCTTTGAACTTGAACCATTTTGAAAGCGAAAACACACACAAACACGGAAAAAAACTCATAATAACATACAGGTTAAACTAACTACAATTCTATATTGAAGTTAAGTCAAAAACACATAAATGAGTTTCATGTACTCCGGATCACGTACAGCGCAAAATATCCCTAACTAGAACATTAGGTTGTTTACCCAGGTCGAAGGGTATTCATAAAGCTCAAATCTGACTCAACGATGCTCAGCAACATGTGCCAAACGATGTATCTGCGTCCTAGTAACCTTGTCCACATTCACAGAGATTGCTGTCGCTCAGCCCAACTCGGTATAAATGAGCGTTCAAAGAATGATGATTGGACATGAGGCGAGACATGCACACGAATGAAGTCTCGACCCACATCACATCCTCTAAACCAAGATTTCTTCGACATCCTTTGGGATGATAGAATATTGCCATCGCCCCAAATCTCCTTTACTCCATTTATATCAGCCAGCTGACGAGTGACTGTTGACGAAAAATAGGAAAAAATTCGTTGAAAGCGATTTGTCGATCGCAAGATATCGCCTTCTATAGCACCACCTTTGCCAAACGAGTCCGCTTTCTCATTGCCCGGAATTGAACAATGAGATGAGATCCATACAAAGGTGAGTGATAAAATAACGCGAAGATAAACCACTTAGAAGCTCCTGTGAATTTGCGTTGAAAATTGAACTAAATTCACGAAAGAACGCCGTCGCCCAACCCAAAAGCCAGCCTGATACTAAATAAGTATGTTAGTATTACTAATGTTGCGTTAATGATTTTACGGAGAAATTTCCCTGAAACGCTTCGCAAATGGGGTTTTCCCTTTCTGTGCCTATCTCGCAAAATTACGCTGCAGTTCGATTATGTCCAGTATCTTAATAAAACCACTCAATTTTCACTCTTTACCAAGCAGGCCAATCCCGACCGGCCAACAGACCGACATTCGAGCAACCTACACGTCACCGTTGCCGTCGCTGCGTTGGCTGTTCAGAAACCTCAGCATGACCAGCAGAGATTCACCCACACACCGCAATAGACACAAAGGAGCACCATCATCAACCGGCAG
Organism: Aedes japonicus; assembly: GCA_034211315.2. NCBI lineage: Eukaryota > Metazoa > Arthropoda > Insecta > Diptera > Culicidae > Aedes > Aedes japonicus. The sequence continues at coordinate 21,982 of JASCZW010009514.1, read as the reverse complement.
CACTCGTGTTCGCAGAATTCTAGCTGCTATTGTGCTCTACAAAAGGTTCGGGTTGGATTTACCGTCCTCCAAGAACGCCCTGACTTCAGTCGAGCTCAATGATAAAGCCACAATCGTACACACCTAGATTTCACGTGTTGTGGGTCGTAGCTCTCTACATTCGTATCTAGCGTTCGCTACAATGAGGGCGAAAATCGTATTCATTAACAATGACTTCTTGCGATGAAGTCTTCGGAAAGGAGTTCAATTTTAGTCTATATTTATATAGGGAAGGGTTTGGCATCGGTAGAAATATTGGTTTGCAAATGCGCGTTTCGCCCTAACTGAAGCAAACGCTAGGTATAGGTTTTTTGTTCTAGTCAGTTAGAGCGCTCAGCTCACACACCTCCGGGGTGTCAATGTCACTTTGCTCTGATTTTGGAATTTATCCCCTCAGGGGACATATTTTTTTCTTGTAGCATTGAAGACTCACATAAAAACATATTTGGCCTTACCACAGGCCACACGCCAGAAAGGGCTAAAAAGGTGTCGCTCAACCGCACGTCGTTTTCGTCGTCGCAATCGGGGATTTGTTTTCACTCAGTCCGTCTCCGTTGCATGATGAATGAACCCCCATATTGTGGCATTATCAATAGCTTGAGCAGAGCACAGTTGGATGGGTAAAACGTGCCCATCTGGGTGTCACTCACTCAAAGTCAATAAGCCATTCGACGACGACGACGAACAAGCGATCGAAGGGAACAAATCGTGTGCAATTGCGAAGCGATGAATCACGAATGCATCATTGGGCGTTGTGTTCCACGCGACGCACACATTACTGCATGGTTTAAAAGTATGAAATTTCCCGTATTGACCCGTATTGTGTTTTCAATGGACCACCTCGTTGCATAACAGCTTCTCTTACGATAACAAATCAATGCGTAATACCTCGACAACACAAGGACACACGAGTGACTAAGTACACACGTAATTAGACAATCGGTGCTAATTTGTCCGGTGGGATGGTCGTTGAAACTGCGACGGATAGCGAATCAATTGGATATTTAAAATTTGTTGGATATTATGGTTAGGAGTTATTAGGCGATCTTCCTTTTCCGTAATATCCTCTATCTGTGCTTATCCCTTTCCAGTTGTTTCTAGAACTCCTTTGCTTTTTGGTATATCGAGTCGTTCTGAAATCTAAACGGCTTTCTCTTTTGCAGTTTTATTATGAACCCTCATTCTGTTGTGGAATGTCAAAATGTTAGTGCTAAGTACATTCTACAGGCTCAATCCGACCCAGCTACCCGTTCCTAACAATTCAATTAAATACAAGCTATACCGACAACCGAAACCCACCATAAATCCATTAAGGCACGAGTGCTAAAAGTTCACCAATGTGTGCGGGTGCATTAAAAAGGGTTCACAAGCAGTGATTACCACTCGGTTGCGGGGAACATTTAACGTTATGGAGTTTAAATCCCTACTCATTGGTCTGGCGGCGGTGTCGAATCAAAGTGCACCTACACACTCTTCCTGCTTCGCCACGTTCGGTGCGATGTGTGATGGTATGCAAATCAGCATAGAGGTAAATCCACCCCGGTCACATCCTCAACAGTGTTCGATTTTGAGTATCAGAATCAGGGATGCCATATTCACAGACATGTCTGTAAATTTGCAGACATTTCATTTTTATTGCCAACTTTTTCAACGATGCAGACATTTAGCAGACATTTTATTTATGTTGCAGACTTTTACAGGCATTTGTAATTTATTTAAATATTTTTTAAATTTCAAACGAAGGTATTCTCTGAAGTTCGGATTTAGAACGTACGCGGATCTGAACAGTATAGTATCGTAGGTATCATTTAAAGTAGAAATCCGTAAATATCGTAGGTATCATTTAAAGTAGAAATCCTTGAAGAAACGAATGCGGTGGGCCACAGGACACAATGGGCTCGGAAATAAGTATCGTATAGGCCCTTTCCGAGGGTAACTTATTGTAGTGTTCAATCCCACGCGTGTTCAAACCCATGCGAAAAATTACTGTCAAAGCGTTGGTAATATTGGTCCTTTGCTAATAAGTCCAAACGAAAATCAAGGTTCACAACAATACAAATCATAGTTGAGAAATTCAGAGACTTCCTCGAAAAATAACTTCTCCTATGGTCAGGTAGAAACTTCACAAAAGTATTGGGAGCAAGCAGTTCATGCAAGAAAAACCTTAAAAATTCGTTACCGAAGTTCAAAATCATACTTACCAGAATTCAAGACAACACTTCCCCAAGAATCAGGAGAGGACTTATCAGAGCTTCAGGAAAAAGTGTAGGGGAGATGACTTGTCTGAAGTTTGGAATTTTTCAGAGGTTTAGGAGTTCTTCCCAGAAATTTAATATTGAGCTTCCCAGAAGTTCAGAACAACAAACTTCCCCAAATTTCAGATAGGAGCTAACCAGGAAGGGCACTACCTATAATTTCTCAAAAAATCAGGAAACAAAATCCTCAGAACGATGCGTCTTAGAAGTTGAGGAAAGTTCAGGAAATAGTCAAGTTTAGGAAATAACTTCCTAGAAGTTCCGGAAGAAACCTCTCTAAAGGTTAGTAGGAACTTCTTAGAAGTGCTTGGCAGCTTTTCCAATGCTCAGAGGAGAACATTCTGCATTTCAGAATAACGATGTCTCAAAATTCTTTAGAGAGAAAAAAATTAAACTTTGCCGGAGCATTCCCCCAGAAAGTGCCCCCTACTTCCTTCTAATTTGACCACAAATTTCACAATAGTTCCGGAACAAACTTCCCCAAAATTCTGGAAAAAAAATTCCCAAAAGTTCAGAAGAGGACATCTCAGGTCCAGGAAGAAACTTCAAGAACAAATTTAAGGAAATTTTCCTAAGAAATTTGGAATAAAATTTTCCTCGCAGTTCCGCATGGGACCAATCAGAAGTTTGGAAAGAATAAGCTCAAGAAGAAACTTCCCCGAATTTCAAGAAGAAACCTACCACAGAAGTTCAGAAAAGATTATTTCGACAGTTCAGAAAAGAACTTCTCAGAAAGTCCAGGAAGAAACTTCTAACAACTTAAGAAGATTTTCCAAGAAATTCTGGAGAGTTCTTTCTTAAAGTTTTGCAGAAACTTTCCTCGTAGTTCAGGATAGGACTTATCAGAAGTTTAGAAAGTTACTATGTTCAGGAAAAAAATACCAAATGTATCTGGAAGGTATGGTTGGGTTCTTAAATGTCTGAATGCCAAGAAGTTCATGAGGAATTTTGCCTGAAGTTCAGGAGGAAACTTCCCAGAATAAAGCAAAAAGCCTTGCAGAAGATCAGAAGAGAGTTTCCCTGAGGTTTAAGAGATAATCACTGACTAACCGAAGAAGCAGTCTATACAAAAATCATTCATATGACCATAACGATATTGATGATCACGAGTGGTGATGACACCATATTAAAATATGGTACACACCATCAATGATTATTGTTGAAAAAAAATTGTTGAATAGAATCAATGATTATTGTTGATTTGAATTTATCAAATGAAAACTAAATTTTGATTTTAAAATATAAAACTGAAAAGAGCTGTTCAGGGGGAAAAATGTTTAGAAAATTGTGTCATCTATGCGAATGATTCAAGCTTCAGTGTCACTTAAAAATTTGAAACAATAGTGTAAGGTTGCATACAATCTAAGAAATAGATACAGACATGTTTACATAATCACACAAATAGCGATAATGACATAACTCGCTCTCTTATTACGTCTTTTCGTTGAAAGAAGTCTAATTTTGTAAAAAAAAAATGTAGACTTATATACATAGACATTCCCAGACATTTCAAATTTTTGTCACAGACATTTGATAAAAATATCTGGCATCCCTGATCAGAATCAGGCAAGTCAAGACCAAAAAGTGAAAAGGGCCCAATTCCAAAATGTAAACAATGAGAAAAACGATAATCAAATTGAACGTTACATTAAAGCTATGTCCATTTAGAATCCGGAATAATAAAATCATCTGTATCCCGGTAATGGATTGACGTACTAAAAAAAAATAATACATCAAATCAATGGTAATTCACTTTAAGGAAAAAATATCAATACAAACTATTTCTCTTCAAACGCTACACACCTACGGAGTCAACTTCCTTCGCACATTTGTTCCACATTTTGGTCATCTGAGTCGCGTCCCGAGCCGTTTTCCCACGTTTCTTAAGCTTCCGCTTCATTATTGCCCAAAATCTCTCGATGTGCCGGAACTGGATTTATGTTTTTATCGATGAAATTTACGTTATTATCGCGGTACCACTGGATGACTTCCCGGCTGTAGTGGCAACTCGCCAAATCTGGCAAAAACTTCACGGGACCTTTATGGGCTCTAATGAAAGGTAGTACGCGGTTTTTGAGGCATTCTTCCTTTTGCAGCTTCAATTCCATCGTCTTATTCGTCACGAACACTTTGGTCTTTGCTCCGCAGCTGCATACCCTTGCCAAACCATCATTTTGTTGGCAAATTTGTCCATAAAAGCCAAATCCGGCCAAAATAGAACGGAACAATTGTGTCGCTTCAGGAAAAGCAGTAGACGTTTTTGAAGGCACTAGCTCAGATAAATTTCCTGGTTGACGATTCCGGTCGCAATGTAAACGTTGCTCTTCAAGCCACAGGTACAGATGGCCTGCCATATCAGATATTTCTTTGCGAACTTTGACAGTTTAATGTGCTTGAAAATAGCTGCCACCTCTCCCCGCCCGGTTGCCGTTTTAAATTCTTGCCCAGGAAGCTGTTTAAAGTCTGCCTTGACGTAAGTTTCATTTTCCTGTACCACGCAATCAAACTTCGTCAGCATCGCCGTGCACAACTTTCGCTATCGTACTTTGGCTGATGTGTTATGTTTATCGTCGCGATTTGGAGTCACCGCTTTCTTGTAAGTCGACAGTCCAGCTCGTTTCGTCGTCACTGTGGCCTCCGGCTTTCAATTTTCCCCCGGTCCAGCTTTCCTGGCTTTCGACATACGTTCACCGAACACTTTTAAAACGTTGGTAACAGTTGATTTAGCCACATTCAACAATTTCGCCAATTTGGCGTGAGAGTAGTTTGAATTTTCACCATGTACGTGCAAAATTTTGATGAGTTGCTTCTCTTCCTTCGACGGCATTTTGATAACTAAAGTGCTAATCTCAAAATCAAAATAGAGGCATGATGCTACACGCACACATCTTCAAAATGAGGGGTGTGCAAAATTTTTTAATGCACGATGAAAGCAAATGCGTCAAGTTTAAGTCGACCAAATTTTGATCGAAACACTTTTTAATTTAAATTAAATAAACAACTCTGTATGCTGCACAACTTGAAACGAAAAAAAATCCCTTTTTGTTAGGCCTCTCAACTGTCATTTTTTAATGAAGCCACCGTGCTGAGACTTTTCTTTATCAATAACTTTGAGACGGTCACATAACGGTTGGGAACCCCTGTTATGGTAAACCATAGGAATAGGGATTCACGACCTTTTCTTTTCAGGGTCTTTTATTTGCTGCTTAGAATCTCCCGGATAATCTTACCTTTTTCATATTTGGTGGCAAGGCGGACAATAATAAAATGGCGGAACACGAGGATGTTCTTAACACAATAAGTTTAAGCACAATAGCTACGGTTTAGAGGCCATACAAAGATTTTTATTTAAGACACTTCATTCAAAGGGCTTGATTTTCTGGGCTGACCTCACCGTTGCGGCCGTTGCAGGAACCGTTGGCATGCTTTGGATCTCCTTCGCAGTTTCGTCAATTTTCTACTTCCGGCTTTGATCATCCCTTGGTTTCACAGTGCACATAGTTAACCGTCGAGTAATACAAAGGCCTCCATTGTAATGGCCGTGGTAACGATTGTCCGTGGATGAGAATAGTTGTGCGTGAAGTTTCACTTCGGTGATGTATTGTCACAAAAGAAAATTGGTTCCACACGAGCATATACGCTTTCCGTTTGTCTTCCCTCAATACGGCACTATCTGAACAATTTAGGCTTTTCTTTTTATTTCCTTTTCTACAAAATTGTATCGCGAACAAACACAGTTGACTCCACCGGACAGTATCAATCAAAAATGAGAGAGCTCCAATCTTTTCTCGGGGTGTATTTATAAGATCCATCATGTTGCAGCATAATCGGGATACCTCCTCAACCCCCTTGACGATAAACTAACGAAGTTGACGATGATGACGATGAGTAATGATGGCACGATAAAACACTGACTATGACAGCAGCAAAGACAGGAACGATAACAGGAGCGAAATTGAAGAGCGAATACTCTTACACACTAATAGTAACTTATTTGATGTCTCATACTAATTTACACGGTTACTCCGACAACTAGCTGCATGCATAGCCTTAACATATAAAAATTCCTAACACTCGTTTCCGCAATATAATTGGAAAATAAACTAAATATAGATAAATAATCTGATTTAAATAAATAATAAATAAATAAATAAATATATGATTTACAGTCGGAGTAACCAAGTCAAACAAAAACCAATTATTTTTACAAAGACATCAACCAAAGGCTACTAAACGTAAAATAAACATCACTCAAATATATTTTATTGTGACTTAAAATGAACGGTCACAAATTATAAGAGTCCTTTGGGATAAGGCTCGCTAAAATATCATTTTATGTTAAGGCCACTGTTTATTTTTTTCAACAACAGAAGATAACAAAACCGTTTCTAAGTTAAGATGAGAAATCTTCTAGGAAATCTTGAAACCGTAAGAAGAATTTTAATCCAATCGACCAACATTAATGAAGTTTCGTTGAACCAGGAACTTCATCATCATCAGACCCGTGATGAAATAAGCATCAAACGAGAAAAAAAACATGCATTTAAAAAGGCTTTATGAAAAGCGTTCAGTTCGTCAGTCATAAGGCCTTTTGAAATAAAGAGGCCTCATCATAATTAATGCATGTACTTGTGATAGATCCTTTTTATAATTTGAAATATAAAGAAGGTATATTTTCAAATTTAACTACGATGTAAAAGATGCTCATGATCTATTGAATAAAACTAATAAACGATTTGTTTAAATTTCGTTGTTAGGCCCTTTTTCAATTTTGGTAGTATAAACTGTCAGACGGCACACTTGATAAAATCTGTATCCACATTAATCTGGACTGCGATGAAAAAGACTATGATTGATGTTTAAATTTCATGTTTAGTATTCAAGATGGCAATGAAAGAAAAACAAGTGCGCGAGCGAATTTTGTACGGGCGTACGGCAAATCCTGTCTTTTCAATACGTGACCTTGCAAATACATTGGATTTGCCTAAATCCACTGTTCACGATGTGCTCAAATCATTTTCGGAACGTTTGACGGTGGAGAGGAAACCGAGAAGTGACAAAAACATTGGACGCGCTGGTCCTGTCATGGACCGAAAGTTGAAAAGGATGTTAACGAAAAACCCAAATCTCCCATTCGAACGGTGGCTCGTAAAATAGGGATGTCGCCTGGTTTTGTTCAAAAATCAAAACAACGTTTGGAACTTAAGTCGTATAAAGTAAAAACAGTTCCAAATCGCAACGACAAACAGAACTTGGCAGCAAAATCACGGGCTCTACGTTTGTTCTGCGAATTTTGACGAAGTTTTCATGCGTTGTTATGTACGATGAAACTTATGTCCTGGAGGATTTCAAGCAGCTTCCAGGATTTCCAGCAGCTGAGCATTTCAGAACGAAGCAGGCATCGATATTTCCCAAAAAATGCCTTGTGTGGCAAGCAATTTGCACGTTTGGCAAAAAGAGTAAATCTTTCGTCACTACAGGCACAATCAACAAGGAGATCTATCAGAAAGAGTATCTGCAGAAGCGATTGCTACCCTTCATCAAAAGTCACAAAGAAAAACCTTTGTTCTAGCCCGATTTTCCACTATGGTAAAACTGTGATGGAGTGGTACCAAGCAAATCAAGTGAACATTGTACCAAAAACCTCAAACCCACCAAATTGCCCAGAGCTACGACCAATCGAGAGATATTGGGCTCTGATGAAGCGGAAGCTTTCTGGAAAGAAGCAAGGAATCAAAGACATCAAACACTTCCAGCTAATTTGGACAAAGACGAAGAAACAACGATTTCTGAAGAGTCTGTACAAACCCTAATGGACGGAGTTAAGCGCAAAGTTCGAAAATTTTATGCAAATACCGAATAACTATGTTTTGTCTTCACGAATTGTTAAAACACATCCCATGAATCTGAAATAATCAACTACGAAGGAAATATATTGCAAAATTTATGTTTTATTCATGTTTTGAGGTGTCCGGATTATTGCGGATACAGACCTTAAGCCTTGACTGATACAATTCTGAGTCAGCCTGCTATTATGTGTCTTGCAACCAATACAAGACAGTAGTCAGAAAGAATTAATTACGCACTACCTGGTTTTGCGACCGAATATCGAAGGCAAATATGCTGGAAGCAACCAACTCAGAATGACCGCAATCCTTCGGGGTTGCCTTCGGGTCGTTCGAAACACGGGAAATAATTTTCCACTCGAATTCACTACGGCACGAAGAGTGGATTGATTAATTACTACTATCATCCACCATAAATGGGGAAAAGCTCTCGAAATAGATATTAAATTTTAGGTCAAAATCAGAATCGATTAAAACCCACTTCCCAACAAAGCTTGGAACCACCGAACGGGGAATCCCCGGAGGACAATAAATTGCACAAGTCTATAATATATTGTCGTTACAGTTGAAACCCGAACTAACCGACTATGGGAAATAGTTTTAGTTCTCGATTTATACGCTGTGGAGTAGTCCGCTGTTCGATTTTTCAGCTCCAGCGAGACTATCCACAGCAGCTGACTGGAGCAGAAGAAGCAACTGGCTTTTGTTTTCCCAACCGATGTGGGAAACCTCCACCACTTTATTACATTTTTCGTCCTCGAAAACAAATGCTTCAGTATAGCCGTTGTCGTCATTTCTGTGCAACTATTAAATTATAGTTTCTTCGCTCTTCGCTCTCTAGCCTTGACTCTTTTTTCCGTTATTGCAAAATGCTGCCGGCAGCTGGTGGGACAGTTTCTACGGACAGGAAATTCGCGAACGCCGTGAAGTGCAAATGCTAAATTAAATGAAAGTGGAATGATGATGAGAAGTACCCACACAGAGATGGCACAAAAAAACGAGTCTGTCTTTCATAATCGATCCAATGTTTGGCAATACTTAGAGACAATACGTATATAACTTTGGTCCACTGCTAGTGATTGGGAAAAGAGTGAAAGGTGCCATTGTGTGATTAGCGTGATGGATTTCTTTGAAATGACGTTGTCAGGCCCGTACAGAAATACTCTGTCCTATTAATAGCCTTGTCATGGAGAGTTCACAATACACAATAGCATCCAACAACATTCTGAAGTGGCCAGAGAAAAAAATACCAAATTTAAGAAAGTCAGGACACTTCAGATATGTTTAGGAATATGTAATCAACAGAAAGGCCCAGGATCGTAAAGAAATTACACAGTTAGAAAAAAAAACATGTTCTCTGCGATATTTAGAACATGTGCTCTGAACGCAAAATTTAAATTAAATTTACACGATAAGTATCATAAGATGTCGCCTACATCAGGTCTGTTTTATGGAAGATTGCAAACAACTTCGTTGTTTAAAGCCTATGACAGCTGAAATTCTGCACTTTATTTCATTGCACAACATGTTTACATTATTGTTATATTCAGTATGATGGCGTCGAATCAAGAGGAAGAGCACAAACGCATTTTGTTCGAACGGCAGCAAAATCCGCATTTAACGGTACGCGATCTTGCCAAGAAACCAAAACTACCGGAAAGTGCCGTTTGTGTTTGCAAATCATTTGACCAGCGTTTGACTGTGGATCGGATCATGGATCGTGGATCAGCTTGTGTATGATCTTAGATAAATTCCGGGAGTATAACTTGTAGACTCACCATTCAAGGCAGCGTACAATTCAGTGAAAAGTGAGCTGTGGGAGAAAATGTCTGAAGCTGGTTTTCCGGCGATACTTCCGGCTGATACGTGGAACGCTGGATGGCTCGAAATCAGTTGTTCGGATTGCAGACGAGGTATCAACCTCGTTTGTGACTTTACATGGGTTGAAGGATACACTTTCGGATTTACTGTTCAACTTTGTTCTCGAGGGTGCGATTAGACGATCAGGCGTGCAGAGAGGCGCTCCTTGGCTTTGTGGATGATGTTGACCTCATTGGAATCGATCGCAGGGCATTGGAGGAGGTCTTCGCGCCTTTGAAGAGGGAGACAGCGAGGATAGGCTCGATCATCAATTCTACCGAAACTAAGTATATGGTTGCTGGAAGAGAGAGATGGAGTCCTAGTGTTGTTGGTGCTGAGGTAGTGTTTGAAGGGGATGTGATTGAAGTTGTTAAAGAATTTGTGACAATGATGTCTCCCGGGAGGTGGGAAGACGTGGTGCGACTGCGAATAGGGCCTTTTACGGACTAGGAAACCAGCTTAGGTCCGGCAACTTATATCTATAAAATTCTTGCGGGGGCTCGCTACGGGAAAGGTGCTGCGGACAATACTTGGCGGGAAATTAGACAATAGTGTGTGACGCAGACGCTTAAATCACGAGTTATATAAAGTGTATAAAGAAGTAAATAATTAAGCGTATAAAATACGGCAGACTTCAGTGGGCTGGTCACTTAGTGCGAATGCCGGAAGAAAGAATTGCGAAAATAATATTCAGCAGGGAACCAGGTAGAGGTCAGAGATTCGTGAACGCCACGAATACGCTGGCTTCATGCAGTGTAGGAAGACCTGGGAACCCTAAACGTTCGGGGCAACTGAAGAAGTTTCGCGCAAGATCGACGAAAATGTAGCTATACAATATCCCCGGCTTTGGCGTGAAGGTACACTTTAGCCAACCAACAATCACTAACCCACTAATTATGGGATTTGCTATGGAAGGGCTTACTTTTACATAGACGAGTCTTCAGAGGACACCCAGTAACCTATAAAGATAGGTCACTGTACCTTTTGTCAAGGAGATACCTTCGAAGACAGTAAAGTTATCAGGCTGTTGTGAGGAGGATTGTTAAGTGAAAACTAGTTGGAGGTATGGTGGATGACTCTATGTCAATTATTCTAGATGCACTGCGCTGCATAGTACCGATGATATGATTGTACTTGAACCGTTGGTTTAAGATTTGTACTGTTTTCAGAGAAATTTTTGTATTTTTTGTATCATATTTTTCGGGTAACTGGGGCTAAACCATTTGTTGGGGAGTACGGTACATCAGCTGTTTCGTCTTCTGATTGAGCCCGTTGTGGTCCTTTGCAAAGTTATTTGTTTTACGTAAATCTAGATTTTTTTAAGAACATTGATACGCTGTATGATTGCCCTTACTGTTAAAATAGGCCAAAGTTGGCCATTAAGCGTTATTTGAACTAGCTTGTTTACCCAATAAATATCAACCATCACACTTTGTGAGTGGCTCCAGCATCCTTACTGTTGATATAAAGCAGTCCATATCGGCTCCTAAGCATTATTACAAATTACCTTCTCTTTCCAATAAAAAAAACTACTATCACGCTCTGTGAGTCGCCCAGCAGCTTTCTTACTATTGGCTTCTATCGGTAAAAATTGGCCCTCGCTTTTCAATAATCTTTTAAATGGGTATCCTTCATATTTTGTGAGTGGCTCAAGCAGCACCCTTATTATTGACATAAATCGACTCACAGGCGTCATTGAAAAATAGCTTGTCTTCTCAATATAACCCCACTACAACACTGTATGAGTTCCTCCAATAGCATCCTTACTGTTGTTTTAAATCTGCCCATATTGGCCATCAAACGTTTAAAATATCCTTGTCTTTCCAATCCAACCATCAAACATTGAGAGCGGCCACAAAAACATTCTTACTGTTGATATAAATCAGCTTTCCCGATATTAACACTTTTCCTGCAAAGAGAAAACTTCCATCACACTTTGTGAGTGACCCCGATGGCATCCTTACGTAAAACTCAGTTCAATGCGCCTATTAGGTATAACTAAAACTCTTGCTTTCCCAACGAAGAAAACTATCATCACACTATATGGGTGACATCCTTGTCGTTGGTTTGAATCGGTGCTTATATTTCAATACATATTTCTTGTGTAATTCATGATAAGGGCTTGAAAGCCAATTGTGAAAAATGAAGTTAAACGTTGATTTCTCTCGAATCTCAAACCCATCTCGCGAATTCAAGGCAGTATCTGGTAGAGGATTGTTTCTCTACCTTTCGGTATGGTTAAATATCGCAAGAATCTTGTGATTTGTGGGAGATCAGCGTTTAAAGTGATTATTTACTATTGGCTTCTAGCCCTAACTAGCCCTAAATCTCTCTAAAATCAACGAAATGAGGAATAATCTGAAAACAAAATTATGCAAGAATTCAACGCATTGTTCACCAAAACAAACCCTACTGCCAGTCCAATCCTTTTATCCAATATTCCAGTGGTTTCTCGTGGAAGTGTAGAGAATTCCTCGGCTTCCAACAAAGCGAGTATCACGTCAATATATCACTAATTACAGAAAATCTGGAAATACCGGAGTAGCAACCTCGGGCGGTCAATCATGCTCATGCTTCAAGTTGTGTGAGCCCCTTTGGTCGTTTGCGATGTAGCTTTATAGTTTTGTGGGTTTTTGGTATTTTCGTTCTTGCGATCCTAAGCAGCACACGTGTTTCAAATCGGTAGAAGTAACTTCAAAGTGACTCAGTTAAGTTACCATTGATAAAGAATGGTGACATCAATTAGGGCAGTTTTTTGTTACTTGGGATTTGGCCTTCCAGTCTTTCATTCTTTCTGTCTCTCAGCCTTTCGGTCTTTTCGACCTTGTAGGCATTTCCGCTTTCCGGCATTCAGCCTTATTGTGGAAGCAATGAGCTTAGTCCTCACATCAGTAAGCACAATACGATCAGACGGGTGGAATTCGCGAGAATGTATGTGGATAAGTCCACTTCCTTCAGGATAAAAGGGTCTTTGGTCAAACAAAAGTAAGTTCAAGAATATTGGGACCAAGCAGCAATGAATTTGGTTAAACCAGCCGAGGAGCTTTTGGAGAAGAATGTTAAGGGAACTGTAAAGCACAATGGAGGCAGCATCACGGTGTGGGGATGCTTCTGATGGTCAGGAGTTGGAGAATTGCTACACATTGATGGCATACAGACAAATACATTGAATACTCAAGTCATATAGCAAGCACATACAGCAAAACTCAAACGTTTTTCCGTGGATTGCTCATCAAACTGCTGAAATGGCTGCCTTAGTCACCGGATTTGAATCCGATTGAAAATGTGCAAAGCATGCCACGTCGTCTAGAAGCGGTAATTAGTGCCAAAGCAGGCCATACGAACTGAAGTTGGTACGTTTTATTCTTGACAAGAAGATAAGAGGATAAGAGAATAAACGAACTTTAAGATGTTTCGATGTAAAATGTCCTACAATCTTGTTCAATATCAGCCAAACAATTATTCTTTCAATGCGTCTTCGATAAAAATGCGTGAAATTTGTGCTAGTCTGAAGGATGGGTGTGTACTTTTTTCTTGTCAGTACTATATATCCTTCAATACCCTTCAAGCTATCAAATCAATTTAAAACATGGAATGATCTCACCAATCTCCCATACCAAAAGATGTACCGGTTATCGTCCTCAGCGCTACTATACATTTTTTTTGCTACACTCTAGGTTTACTCTCTCATTTACAGAGTGAGATCTATACGTTTTACTAACAGGGTACTACATTGGGCTACCCTATTCTATAAGGGTTTACACCGAACATCGAACAAGAAAAAATGGGTCGGGTGCCGACTTTTTAAAAGGTAGTGACTTCTAATTTTGACGATAAACAGAAAAGGATCGAAATATACTTCTTATCAACATGAGCCCCTAGAAGTAAGCCACAATTTCTGGTAGAACCAAAGATGTGAAGCGAAAGAATTGAAAGGTCCGTTAGAGTACGGTAGGCTGTGAAATTGAATAGAAGCAGTTGAAATTAAACGGAGGGTATTTTGAAAGGCAGTATCCGATCGAGTACACAATCTCTTACTAAGCTACTCCAGTGCGGTATAAGCAAGGGAGGGGAAGGGGTACCCCCCATGACTGACGAAAGAGTGTGAGCCAAACGGCACAAAACTAGTACACATTTTAGGGTACTTACAGTCAGCTTATTCCAACCACACTATTCTACGGAGAGTTCCAGTGAAATATGGAGGTAACGGTAATGCCCCACCGTATGAACAACAAATAAGAGTTTCAAGTCATCTGCATATACAAGTGTGTACCGCAACATCATTGAAGAACATTGTAAAAAGAAGCGAACCTAGGTTACTTCCCTAAGGCAAACAAGACTTACTGGTAAATGGCCTGATGGACAGGATTCAATTGGCTCACGAAGAGTTCTATCACCCAGGTACGAATTCAGCCAAGCCTTATGTGACATTAATGCTACCAGCATAGAAAGCCTTGACAGAGGGGTTCTATGGTCAATCTTGTCGAAGGCTCGTTAAGATTTGGTCTTCTTACGAGTGGCTTGAAAAGCAACATTCACAATCCAACAACAACCCTAAACACCCCAAATATGAGTACGATGGACTCAAATTCGTCGGAAGTATGGCAACCCAAAAGTGAGTAAATATGGTTAGGAGTAACACATTGACAATTAGTAAACACCAATCGGATTCAAGCCGATGTTGACTGTTTGTCATCTTACCACTACGAACTATCTTTACTCACTTTTGGGTAGCCATACTTCCGACGAATTTGAGTCCATCGTACTCAAATTTGGGTTGTTTAGAAATAGCGTGCAGAAAGTTTACCTGAACTAGTGTCTGAAAAAAAACCCCTGCTGCATTTCTTGAAGCAACACGATTGTTCCGTGCTGGTTTTGCAGGATTACGGTAAAAAGGTTATGGAGTTTTAAGCCGCTCACAAAGCGCAGGCAACTGAAGTGTTGCCCATGGACAAGAACCCTTCCAACATGCCAGAACTCCGTCTAGTCGAGAAATATTAGGCAACCGTCAAGCGAAACCTACAGAAGATCCAATAAACAGTTGGAAGTGGACAAAATGGCACAGTTATATTTTTTCTGTCGTTCTGCTTTTTGTTATAATCTTAATTTGAAGTTGATCCTCAAAAGTGAGGTTCACGTTTCGATTGTAGGCAATGACTGCTACAATCAGAGTACCGTTTGCAGGATGATAATCGTTTCAGGTTAACGTTTGTAAATTAAAGGCTGTGCCGATAATTATAAATACACTAATGATTAACTGTCAATTCAAAATGCGTGCAGTATTCAACCAACTTTTCACGACGTTCTATTGTTTCCCAAACTAAACTAATGTTGTAACTTTTTCAATTTTTCGCACGGAAGTGGCCTTCCTACCAAGCCAAGAAAACGGTTTGTGCATAAACGGTGCACCGTCAGTGGTCTTTCGATCAAAAAACTGGCTAAGGAATAAGGTGTGAGCATCAGTTCTAACCGCATTACGGAAGTATCAACAACAGTGCTCTTTCGTAGAATTCCCGGGGTAGTAAAACCGGCCCCGCTGACCTTACAATCGACAGAAAGGAACTATTTCAAGCGTAATCCTTCAACATCAGTCCGAGATGTGGCGAAAAAGCTAAGTACTTCGGCAACTACCCAGGTAACCAATAAGCATTAGCATATGCAGTAAATCAACCCTAAATCTGCATTTCAGATGCTACAAGCATTATATTAGCATTAGATCTGCATCTTGAAAGCTATCGGTTGTAAAGCTGCATTTCAAATGCTATTTAAATGCTTGTAGCCTGTAATAAGCATTTCGAATGCAAAATAGCATTAATGAAGCATTATCATAGCATTGCAGTAATTGGGCCAAAAGTGGCATTTATGTTGCATTTACGGCGACTTAAATGCTTGATAGGCTGCCGTACAGACGCTTTGGAACTGCTTATTGGTTACCTGGGTAATGTTAAGGGTGCCAAGGAGAGAGGGCCTGCAGATTCATCAGAAGCAGAAGCAGCCAAAACGAAGCACCAAACAGGTTGAATCTGTGAAATCGAGGGCTCGAAAGCTGAACGACAAAATACATAAAACTCGATTATAAAACTCTACTATGACCACAGTCTTAGACCTTGTCGAAGGGAAAGGACGTTCCTGGATTATTGAAAGTCATTTATACCGAAAAATTCGACCACAAGGTAATGGTGTGGCAGGCCATATGCGGATGTGGAAAAATAACTCGTGCATTCATTAGACGTCCATTCATCAGACACACTGAATGGTCAAATCTACGTGAAGGAGTGTCTGAAAAGAAAGATTGCTACCCTTGATCAAACAGCATAACAAGCCTACAATAGTTTGGCCTGATCTTACTTCCTAACGTTTCTCTAAATATGCTCTAGACTGGTACAAAAGGAATAATGGCGAATTTGTACCAAAGGAGATGAATCCATCAAACTGCCCCGAGATTGGCCCTAGGGAACGTCCATTAAATACTCCAAAATATAACTAATAAAAAAATATATAATCTTTTATAAACCCCCCCACCCCCCTTGTCACATTTTTTTGTATGGACCTTCAATTTTTTAAAATGGATCGGCGCGTTTTCCTAAACCCCCCTCCCCCCTTACTGCGTGACATAATTAATGGGCATTCCCCTTTCGAAACTTTCTAGGCTTTGACGAAGGCGAAGCTGGGAAAACACATGAAACCAGCGAATAGTGTTGAAAAATTTAAGAAAGGTTGCCCAAAAGTGGTGCAAATGGTAGGAGAAAGCACAGTGCAGAAGTTTATGAGTAGTGTTAAGGGAAACGTTGAAGAACTCACCTACCCTACAACAAATCAAGCAAATTGGAATGAAGATGGAAAGAAAGCATTGTTATTTACTATGTAGGAGAATAAAATAATCAAAAATCACGGTATGGTCTTTTTTTATTGGAAAAAGAATGTGTATTAATATTTTTCGGAACAGTCTATAATATGTCTCGTGTGAGTGTCGTGTGAGTGTCGTGACATCTTGCACCGCTGATTGTTGCACAATCGGGGAAATTATTTTAATTACGAAAACTCGGGATATATCCTGGTAATCCCGTTGATAATTTTTGAAGCAATCTCCCGAAAATCGCGGCTCTGAAGTTTTCTGGCAAACCTTGGTTGAAACATTAGGCCCCTATAATTGACCCATTAATCCATGCTGTCATCCCTCACTGTGGTAGATGTCGCCCCACAAGGCTTATCCATCGTTACAGCAACACGACGACGTTAATTATTGTCGCTCGTTTTGCTAACCACCACGAATGCTTGCCACTTGCCACCACATTTTGCCTTCAGTAATACCCATCATGTCCTCATTTGTGTTGAACGTTGGTGGCAAGATGTAGCGCCGAAGACTTCCTTTCCCTAACCCGCTATTTTCTCCGCTTTCTACGATTGATAATCACATGGTCTACGGTCTACGCGCCTGAGCCAATGACACCAACGGCGGAAGCACTTGTGCGATAGCTGCCACAGGGCACCAAAAGCTGTTGATATGTCAACTTAATTTGCTTTCGCACTGCCCTTCCGACTGTAGATGGAGGGAAGAATCAAGATTGATTGTAATTACAGTAGTCAGCCTATTGGCAGGCAAAAAAAAAATGACACCCCGAGATTAATTACCCGTTGTTTGTCTACTTTCTCCCACAGGTTCAATCCAGCATTTAACATGGCCACCATAAGGCAGGCGATCAATGAAACGATAGAACGAGGTGAGTTTAGAATTTTGACTCTCTGTGCCATTAGTTGGATTTTTGTCTGTGTATGTTTGCTTATGTGACGACCACCGACTGATATTTTTTAACATTAGACTTTGGTGCTCTTCTCAAAACAGTGCGCATCCCGACGCCAACCCGCCTGCGGGACCTCATCCGACAGATTCGTGCCGCCCGGACAGCTGCCGAGGAGCGGGCAGTCGTGAATCGAGAGTGCGCCTATATCCGCAGCACATTCCGAGAGGAGGACTCCGTGTGGCGATGTCGAAACATTGCCAAACTCCTGTACATTCACATGCTAGGCTATCCAGCGCATTTCGGCCAGCTAGAATGCCTCAAACTCACCGCCAGCCCTCGTTTCACAGACAAACGGATCGGCTACCTCGGGGCGATGCTACTGCTGGACGAACGGCAAGACGTGCATCTACTGATTACCAACTGTTTGAAGAAGTAAGTATGCGATTTGTATGGTAATCTACGACAATCGATTTTCAACTTGCATCCATTCCATTTCAGTGACCTGAACAGTACGACACAATTCGTGGTGGGTCTGGCGTTGTGTACTCTGGGAGCTATTGCATCCCCGGAGATGGCTCGCGATTTGGCCGGCGAAGTGGAGAAACTGATGCGCTCACCCAATGCATACATTAGGAAAAAAGCGGCGCTCTGTGCATTTCGAATCATCAAGCGGGTTCCGGAGCTGATGGAGATATTCCTGCCCGCCACCCGGTCACTGCTGAACGAGAAGAACCACGGTGAGTGTGTATTGGACGAGTCTGTTGGTGGATGATGATTGATGAATAAGGGATGATGTGCTCTAATGATACATAGAGCTTCGTTCCAGTGGTTGAATACTAATCATAGCATAGATAATTGCGTTCAATTGGTTTTCCCAGCTGAGGCGTCGGGACTGAACAACAACCTTCAATCAATAAGTTTTTTTTTTAATTTCCGAAGGTTGATCGCTAGAACTAGTTCCAGTTTGCAACTGAATAGCAGCTACCACCTATTGAGCTGACCTGGCTTAAACTATTTTTCCCTTGTTCATAAATCACCGCGCTTGGCGGTAGGTACCCTGATTGTTGTTTTATTGCGTGAAAAGTCACCGCAAAGCGTGATCACCCGTGACGGCTCGCATGATAGGTAGCCGATGTTGATACACTTCTGCTGATGATGCAATCGCCGCGCCCGCCTCCCTGCCCAACTGACTGAAACGCGTGCCGTACGACTCATATGAGTAAATACACAATCTCGCACGTCTTACCCGGTTTATTTGCCACCAGCAGCAATTCCGAGGCCATAAAGTACTATACATTGTCCGAGATAACATACAACTCAGTTCGTGTAGATGAAGAGTGGTGGAAAATGCGCGCCGCTCTTCAAGATGATAACATGTACGGGACCCCACGAACATGCTGAAGATGTGGCTGTGGAATTACCGCCAATCGCTGTCAACCGGCACAATCCGGAACCCGCACGCAAGCCAGTATCAACCGGCGCATCCGTAGCCAGCTGGTCTACTCTGTGTGTGTTCGTCTTTCAGAACGATGATGATTATTTGCATTGACTGCAAATTAATTCACGAACACACCTACTTTTTGAATCTGCTTCATTCGCTCGTATGAATAAATTAGATCCAATTTGCTTTCAATGAATGTAGAAACGACGAACAGTAAGGGTCGCCTGTGCTGTAGTCCAGCGCATTGATGCAGACGACTGCGTCTTTCGTGGACGTGAACATCTTTCCGAACGAAGAGCGTCGCTATTTTCTTTTCACTCCATAAAGGGACGTGCGGTGGCCGTAACGGTTATTACCATGCATGCAATCCTGTGGTCCACTACAGCACGGAGATTGAGGGAGGTACGTGTTTGAGTACCAGAGCAGTACGTAGGACTATATCGTTACGTTGAATGGTGGATCGTTTTCCGAGCAAAAAGAACGGTGCGATAAAAGCGAGAACGGTCTAATGCCTAGTGACCTCTGACTCCCGGTTGGCAGCGCTGGGACTATGTACCCATGAAACCGTCTAATGGCACTGCATTAAGGGGAACGAAAATATCCTCGAATTAGACTATTAATGAGAATTTTATAGCCACTGGAGATTTCATCCTAGGGGTTTATTAAACGGCTGAGATATAATATAATGACGGCGTGGTGGCTTTTCATGGACAGAGGGTGTAAATAACTTTATGCCGCAGAAAAATGGGCACTAGATATGGGAAATTTATACAGCTGCAAATGTTACATGACTGGTTCTGGTATTCCTGTGGGATGAGATTGTTAACCTCTGCGTTCAATATTTTAGGATTGTACATTTAAAAATACTGGAACATTATGAACATGTGGATTTGCTCTCACCTAAGCTTTGTTAACGTTTGCATTTAAAAAATGGACTTTATTTTTCGGATGGTGATAAAAAAAGCTAAGACAGATAATTACTTTTGATAAATTTCCCATGAAAGGTAATCATTTAAGCTTACTTGCAAAAAAATCTACGCCCTTGCGAACGGCCTTACGACAGTTAACCAGAACATTCGCCATGGCGAACAAAAACATGCGTGTAGGCATATTTTTGAGTTTTCCGTCGTTTCATTTATCAATTCCTCTTCAGTTTTCGCGACAAAACTGTTGATGTAAACTTGGGTACCACGTCGATATTCAGCCGCTTCATCTCCTCTAACGATCGGTTCGAGTAGTGGGTCGACGCCAGATCCGACCAGAACACCGCGTCTTCGCCCTTATGGTATTTCTTGATGAGCGACGCAACTTCCGGCAGGCATTTCGTACTGTTTCGTCGGCCGTCCGGAACCGGGCTTTCTTTCGATGCTCTGATTGTTGTCTAATAGTGATGTTGTAGAAGCCGGAACGGGCGTATCCGGCGTCCACAAAGTGTCGCACGATGTCCGTTTTCGGCGCGGCGGGTGCTGTTCTTTGAACGCGCACACTTCTGAACGGAGATGCTTAACTGTTTTTGCCACCACGGTTAGAGTTTGACGGATAAAGCTGTCAAATTTTGTCTGCTGACTCATGGGTTACCATGATTGATGCTGCATGGGTAGTTTCGTCAGCGCGGATGAAGGTAAACTCATGAAAAATCGGCAATTTTTGTACATTTGTTTAAATGCAAATGTTTGTTTTTTTAATTAATCATTTATTTGTACAGGCTCAATCGAATCAACTTTACAGAGCCAAATTTTCATGTTTTTATACATCATTTATCTTAAAACTAAAGTTAGGGGATAAAACCGATTACTCGCGGCCGTCTCGAGGTTAATAGGAATTACAAATTACGGATGGGAAAGAGGGTGGGAATTTAAAGTATGGTTTACATAATACATTAAATTTAAATTCTAAATTATTGAAACACTTATAACTATACAATTTATGGTTTTCTTCTGACTTAAACATTTTTTGAAAAAGAAAAAAAACACACACACACATACACAGATAAAAAAACTTAAACTAAACATACAGGTTAAACTAACTACAATCTAGCTAATGTTAGTCAAAAACACATTAATGAGTTTCATGTACTCCAAATCA
This sequence comes from Aedes japonicus, assembly GCA_034211315.2. NCBI lineage: Eukaryota > Metazoa > Arthropoda > Insecta > Diptera > Culicidae > Aedes > Aedes japonicus. The sequence goes on along the minus strand of JASCZW010009514.1, from coordinate 714 downwards.
CGTACAGCCAAAATATCTCGAATTGGCACATTGGGTTGAGATGGGACCCATACAATGGTGATGATAAAATTACGCGAAAATATACTTAGAAGCTTCTGTATTTTCATGAGAAAATACGAGTAGTGCTTCACCGGTCTCAAGAGCGAATAGCCTCTATAGAACTGAGACTATTCGTGAAAATGAAATACTGATCCGGTGTTAGTGAGGCGCACGCTTCTGAACGAAGTTGTTTCACTGTTTTTGCCATCACGGTTAGGTTTCGACTGATAGAGCTGTCAAATTTTGTCTGCTGACTCATGGGTTACTATGATTGATGCTGCATGGGTAGTTTCGTCAGATGCCGGTGAAGGCAAATCCATGAAACATCGGCATTGTACATATTTTTTAAATGCCAATGTTAGTCCACTTTGTGATAGTCTGAAAAGTCTTACATCCGCTGACGGATTCTACAAAGCTTTGCACGTGTCTGCATTAGCATTCTTTCATTCTGTCGAAAGATTCAGTTCGTATTTTTATATAGGAATTTCGAGCAAAACCTTGTGTATCCAATTGAATCGTACTCAGATGTCTTGCGAATCTTATTGAAGATTCTGAGCGGTAATGATGCGCCAGTGTTTCTTAATCCGGTGAGCGGTTAGAACGGTGAGACAGTGGTTCACTAGATCATGCAGACTACGTTTGTCGGCCCAACGCACAAGGAAGCATCCAATTCAT
>JASCZW010009513.1:0-42000 GCA_034211315.2 Aedes japonicus | reverse complement strand
AGCTAAAATGCTTTTTCTATTTCCCATATTCGAAAGTAACTATTTGAATGTACACTGTAATTGTTGAGATTGGCACAAGGGGTGCGTCGCTTAGAGCAGTGTGTCAGGCACGCCGTAGTAGAAAATCTTACACCATAACGGAACATGTGTGGCACTCTGTGGCACACTTTTGACAGTTGTACTTCTCGAAGATACAACCTGGCAACCCTAAAAAATTGACGTTTCAAATTGTTGTGGTGTTGTTTTGATTTGTTTGTTTCGTCCCGCAATGGAAAATGATTATAAGTGAACTTTTGATCTACATGTTAGTTGAATCGAAATTTTGAGTGAAACAATGAAGAGGTTAGTGATTAAATAAATAAGTCGTGACATGATATCACTTATCAGATTTAATTAAAGGCAAATTTTTGGAGCAAATGGGAAATGGGATATGGAACCATCATCCTCCATATTCTAAATATTTTGAAAAAGCAGAACGTCTGCAGCCAGTCGGAGGCTAAGATAATAATCGAGAAGATCCGGAGATTGAAGAGGACATGCGGATCATGTCTGAGAACTTTCGTGAAGAAGCTGTTGCTGGTGGAACTCCGTTAAAATCAATTATTGGAGAAACATGCGTATGAAAACCAGCTGAATTCTGTTTTCTTAGCAGAGAAGTAATGTGCCTTCTGGATCTCGCCAATGTCATTCCCCAAATAGGTATCAGGTATTTCCCAATATCATAACCGCCACATCCAGCTATTCGACGAAGATGCTGAACAGCACTCACGCTTATTGTCTGAAAAAGCTGCTTCACAGATGCTTCACAGTAAGTGTATTTAAGATTAAGGAATACTTTATCCGCAATAACCAGTGGCGTCTCGTGGGAAAATTAACCAGTTGTGCACTCCCTTTCGAGCCCTGACGTCAATTTCGATTTGAAATTAAAAAAAAAAACATTGTACACTTTCTCCACTTAGAGTGCATTTTTATTAATGAATTTTTATTAATGAACTTGATATAAATTATCGAAAAAGCAATGGAATTCTACGTTCTGTACGGCGAGCAAAACGATCGACCACATTCTCTATGAAATCACTGCGGCGTTGAAGTTGAAACAGTAATTTGTTTTCGATAGCCATCAGCATAAGCCATTCCAACCTCTCCTCTCCCATCGTAGACCTCATATAATTTTTCAATCGTCGGAGTATCGAAAAGCTTCGTTCTACTGATGCTGTGGTCGATGGAAGCGTGAGTATTAGTCTAGTGAGCAGTGTAATCTCTGAAAATATATCCTCGATGTTGCTGCCGATCAGTGTTGCTATTATGTCAGATACATTTTTCTCGGCAAACTCGGATTTTGAGTATAGCACGCGCAGTTCATTGCTCAGCTTCACTTGATCGAAAACCGGAAAACGACAGCAGAGTTCGTTGATTTGTTGTTTAGGGAAGTCCGTAGTATAAAGCTTAAACTTTGCACAGTCTAGTAAAATTAAGTAGCTTTGCTTATTGAGGTCAGCAAATCGAACATCTAGCTCTTCGATGATGCGATCTATCAGTGTCATGTAAAGTCTACGGTATTCCGAAAGAAGATTGTCATTGCTGCTACAACCTGCCAGCTCCACGCATGCTTCCCAAACATTAGCGAATTTGTCTTCATCTTTCAATTCTTTGATGTTAGCACAAGCATTCCTGACGCTCTTGCCGCATTCGATGTAATCGAGCTCTTTCAGTTGTAGTGTCTTGTACAGAATGTCAGTGAAAGTAAAAATTGAAGCAAATACTTTCAACAAAAAAAATGTCTCCAGGTCCAGCATGAAGCCGTGCAATCCTCGTGCCAGAGAAGCTGTGTCGCCATCCCATTCAGAGTCACCCAAATACATCTCTCCCAGACAAGTGGTAATTTCTGAATGGTACGTGTCCACTATATTTATCATCCTGGAGCTGTACGCCCACTTAACTTTACACACGTTTGGTATCTTTTTTTGCATGAACTTTTTCAATTCAGAGTCTCGCTTTGGGCTTTGTGTAAAAAATGATGCCAATGAAGAAAGCCGGGAGAAAAACTTTCTTGTCTTTAGATGGTTTGTGCAAGAGTGGAGTAAGACTAGGTTGAGAACATGTGCCTTGCAATGAATGAAATCTGCATTTGGAAAAGATTTCTTCACGATTGCTTGTGTTCCTCCTTTTTCGCCTGACATAACACGAGCTCCGTCGTAAGTTTGCGCGACCAGCTTATTACGGGATACGTTAAATTTTTGCAACAAGCTCATAACCTGGCCAGCAAGAGCTATGCCAGACTTATCCATACTCACATCATTTAAGGAAACAAATCTTTCTACGGGAGTACCTGCATTAAAAAATAAACAAAAAGATGGTGGAAAACGCTGGTGATATCAATTTTGCTTATTCTTCCATTGACACACTCAGTTGGCATTTACAACATTTTCTTTTTAAGCATTATATGTATGTTTTTCTTATTATTACTACTCACCATCCTTCAAACAGTAGCGTAGCGTTGAAGCCAGTTGCGATTTCCTGGAAATGTCAGTCGTTTCATCAACCATAACTGCAACGAATTCAGCCTGTTCCACTTCCTGCGTAATCTGCTCCAACATGACGGAACCAACTATCTCCACTAACTCATTTTGGATTGTTGCCGATGTTCCAGAAAACACTGCAGTAGCATTAATAAAATCTGAGAACGATAAATCCTTCGATGCTAGAAAGTCACACATGTCCTTATAATTTCCTTTATTCACGGAGGTTACGCTTTCATCGTGACCTCGAAAACTTAAACCGTGTGAGCCAAGAAAACAAACTAGTTCAATGAGGGTTTTTATTCCCTCCCTATTTTTCTTCACAATTAAGTTATGGTTGCTTCTCGCAACTTCACTGGCATGATTTAATGCATCTTCAATGCGAGTTTTTCCGAAAGTACGATGAGCCATGGCGTTTTTATATGCTCTCTGGTAGCTGAATGAACTTTAAAAGCGGAGGAAAGATGATTCAAGTCCTCGTACCCTGCCTAGTTCCATACAAAATTATCAGTTGGGTTTTGAAAAAGTAAACATGGCCAGCAATATAGTTTTGACCTTGTATGTGAGCCACACAACCATCTAAAGTCGTAAGTTGAAACGTTAAAATTACGCGTTATGGTTTTACCATTTCTAGAACAGGTCGATTTCAGTTTATCCAGTTTTGGTCGAGGAACGTCCATTCTTGCAATCAACAATTTCTCTTCCATGGATCTTCTCGCAAACGGTGTTTTCAAGAGGTCGTCAACATTATCCTGCTCCATAGCTTCCTCCTTTGCCGAGTCCTTTGCGCTATGTCACAAACAGTACCTTGTAAATACGCCGAAACAACAGAATGAAAAGCGACCAGCCAGTGAGTAAAACTTTGAATGGGAATTTATAGGTGTAGGTAAACAACGCATGAAGGCGGCTCTTTAAGCACCCCTTCAGAGAGCATTTTTAAGCGACGTTGCCAATGTTACAACATTTATTCTATTCTCTCTACTCTGTGCAGACCACAAAGTGCACAAAACAGACACTAACTCATCGGCAATCGAGCTATAGGAAATACAAAACATCTACAAACGATCTCTGTGTAGTATACACAGAATCTGGTGCACAATTTGAAGTGCCCAGTCCGGGAGAGCAAAGCAAGCTGTGATACTAGAAAGTTTTCTTGCTTGTTTTACTTCGCTCATTCGCACAGCAGACCATTACCACGTGTATCGCATCCCAAGTAACCCTGTGTGAGACGTTGTGAGACTGTGGCGCCTTTAAAAAGGGCAATAGAGAGTGTGAGGTTAGGCGGGCTATTCGGATAAAATTAGTTTTAACGGAGTATTAAATCGATGAGTTTTATAAGACATTATATCTAAAATTTTAGGCTGTGCAGTGCACGAGGTGCACATATGGACAAGACGCCACTGGCAATAACCTTTTTTACCAGAGGACTCGGCCTTTGATGCCTTGTTAGAGCAGCTGAAAAACACTGATATCAATGTTTTTTCCTCAAGTCTGCGGAAAGTTCCGAGTGGCGCCATTAAGCCTTATTTGCCATAGCTAAGAGACCGGCCACCGGCTGAAAGTCTCTTTAATAAAGACATCTAATCTAATCTCTCTTATTTGCCATATGCATGGGCAAATATCTATGTTGTAGTGTTCGATGACCAAGAGAGGAAACTGGCACATACACAGCCTGACCAAGCATAGCAATAATGTTCATTTCCGAATGCCAGAATTTTCATCAAAGAAATTACATCGAACATATACTATAGTGACAAAGTTGAAATATTTGACGAAGGTTGAGTCAGCCGGGAAATCCAACATGCTGAGAAAGAGGATCAATCAATTATCAATATACAACAGTTTATACGAATTCTCACACTAACTCAGCTATTAATTTCTTGAGCTCCATTCTTTATCCATCCATCACCAACAGCACCAAAGTGGCTGTCTCAACACAAGTGTATGAAAAACTCAGTTTCCTCCATAAAAACCTTGCCCGAGCTCCAAATTTTGAAATCAAAACAAAACAATCGCCTGGTTGCCAGGCGTAGCCAAAATATAAAGATTCAGCTGTCAAATAACAGTGGCACACAGGGGCACCTATTGGCACTACAATCGAAAATCGTAACACTTAGTGGCACACTAAAAAAATGGGCACAAAAGAATTGTGCTGAGCGACTCACCCCTTGGATTGGCAACACGTCTGATCATGCTGTCAAGGCGACTGACATTAGCAGTCAAAACCGCTGTCATGATGACAGTAAGGACGGCAGGAAATATAATTGAGAAAAGATCATTTCGCATCAGTATCAGTGGAATCTAAAGAGTGTTAAGATTTGTTAGGTGAAAATCTAGTAAAAAAGGTGTAATATCTTATTTAACTTATTTAAATCTTACAGCTACTTGAAAACTTAAATGCTTTTGATGTTAAATGCTAAATACAACTGTTAATTTTACCAAATTTTGTACAAGAAAGTAAGTTCTATACATGAATTTGTAAACTTAGCCTAATAGTACGTTCACACTACAGCTTATATTACGTGATATAGAGTATCTTGATATCAAATGACATGTAGATTATTTTCTGTGAAAATTAGATATATAGTTGCTGATATCAAGATACTCTATATCACGTAATATAAGCAGCAGTACGAACGTACTATAACCTAAAAATTAAACATGCAGAATCCACGTGTTACCAGTTGATACGGTGAAGATTGCGTTTGAACCGTAATTTGCAAACCGATTTTGTAAGTAGCATTTAAAATTCGTTGAAAACTCATAACATAATGGCAATAAATTTACAGCTAAAGCTTCATTACAACCTAATCATCGAGCGTTGTGATTCGCTAAACGAAATCGCAAAGCAATTATTCACCGTCAAAACGGGCCGGGAACAGTAATTGTTTAGTCTGAAGCTCTTCATCTTTGATGTAGAAGGAGATGTTCGCTCATCACCACGAGGCACCAAAAATAGACAGTAATGTTTGCTAGAATGAAAGTTATGAAAAGAAAGTGTTGACAGTTCCGTCAGTGTACGGTAGGTTGGAAATAAAATAGAAGTATTGAAAATTGAGCGAAAGGGCTTGGGTAAAGTAGTTCTCGCACGAGGTCCCTACGTTAGACATGACGAGAAAAAAACTTGAGTGATCTCAGACGTTGCGAATCAAAACAAACCCATAAAAGAAGAGAATTCCTCTCCCATGTGCGCATCAAAAACAGAGTCCATACAATCTTTCGCTAGAAAAACTATCACAAGGCTATCAGTGGTACATGAGCGCTTACCAAACGTCACTTTTTGCCTGTTGAGGTGGCGGATTCGTCTGTGCCTTGACCTACCCCGCAGTGGGATTTTAGGCAAAGGTAACGTCATTGGTTCGAGTACTACTTTACCTATGCCCTTTCGCACAATTTTCAATACTTCTATTTTATTTCCATCCTACCGTACACTGACGGAACTTTCAACACTTCCTCTTCATATCATTCATTCTAGCAAACATTACTGTCCACTCTTGGTGCCTCATGGTGATGAGCGAATACATCATAATCGTTACTCCACGCACGGAGAATACAAAAACATAACAATTAGAGTATGTCTTCATCTTTGTTTAGGATCATTCTTTAAAGTAGTGATATTGGAAATTTAAGTGTTGGGAAACAGATTATTATCGTACCTGGGTAATCCGCACAGGGTTGAAAATGTGAATTTCGAAAATGTGAAAACCTTCCTAACAACTTTCACTAACTAATGAGTAAGCTGTCGAATGATCTGGTGGGGCAATATGGCACATGAAATTCAGAATCTTTTGAAAACTGTTGTTCTTCGTAACTCCAGGACCCGAAGATCGGCCAGACGATGGATTTCAGAGTTACTGGTCCTCGGAACACTGTCGAGGATCATTCATAAATCTCGATTCAAAGTAAATCTGGACGCACGGTTCAACACCCCACCGCGTCCCTGGTGGTTGGAACAAGAAACGTTTGACAGCCATTTGTTGATGTTTCCTTGACGAAGAAAGGAACTTGAGAAAAGAAAATTAATTGTGCACAAAACATCTAGAGAATCCTTCGTGGTCTGTCTCAAAAATAGCATAAGTATTAAAATTCCCAAAGTCAACGGTTTATCTTGTAATCAAACGTTACAAGGATACTCTGAGTGTGGATAGAGCACAGCGCATCTATCATAAAAGTGGTACTAGGGACAAAGACTGAGGAGAATGGTGTTGAGGTACGTGTAAGTCAACCCAGGTGTCTCCATACGTGATTTGGCAAAGAAACACGATTCCAACTTTTCCACCGATTTCCATGATTCCAACTTTTCCGAATTGCTCCCTGAAACTAAATTTAGTGACCAAAAAGCGGGCACGATTAACTATACGAACTAGTTTTGACGAGATTTGTTGGCTGTATTTCGATAGATGACGAAACGTATGTCAAAATGGATTATAAACAAATCCCCGGATGAAAATTTTACCTGGCAACTGGTCGTGGGGATGTACAGTGAGCAAGAACTGATGAAAACTAAGGAAAAAATCTGTAACTTTTGTCGTTTTTAAGCGCGGCTTGTAAATAAGGCCATTTCCGCTTAGAAATTGTCAGGGGAATCAAATGGAACTGGTTTCAATCAGCGCACGGATATGGTTGTGAAGTTATAGAGCTTATTTTACCCCACTTCCCCTTATATTCCTGAATAATTTATGGACATCTTTGCACGGAGAGGCTCGAGATGAACAACATAGTATTAGTCCCATGTGAAAGTTCCTGGAAAGTCATTAAAAGCTGTTTAAACTACCGCACGGCTCTGTGAACGCCTATATGGCTGGTTTTACCCCACTTCCCCTTGTTTTCTTGAGAAATTTATAGATATCTTTGCTCGGAGTGGCTCAAGACCAACCAAATAGCATATCCTATGTAAAATTTCCTGAAGAATCATTTATAAGTTGTTTCATCTACCGCACGGCTCTGTGAACCAAGATATGACTGATTTTACCCCACTTCCCCTTATATAATTGAATAACTTATAGATATCTTTGCTCGGAGTCGTTCGACAAAATATGGCTAGTCCTATGTGAAATTTCCTGGACAATCGAATATAAACTGTTTCAACTACCGCACGGCTCTGTGAACGAAGATATGGCTGATTTCACCCCAGTTTAACCCATATAGTTGAATTATTTATCCCAAGAATATAAGAGAAAATGGGGTAAAATCAGCTAAATCTTTGTTCACAGAGCCGTGCGTATAAAGAGTGTCTGAAAAAGCGGATTTTACCCTTCATTCGCATTTACAAGACCAACGTTATGTTTTGGCCGGATCTAGCCAGCACATAAACACTACTACCATAGACTAACTCTAAGACCAGTAGGTCCCATACAAAAACGATTTTTTTTTTGGCTCAGTCAGTACTAGCACATCGGTCCCAAGCTCGGTCCCAAGCTTAACAATGCGCCCCTCATAATGAACTCACACGAACACACTCTCAGATATTCTGTCAAAATAACACAGCAAATCAAAACAAAGGCGCAAATATCTATAGCAAGGTGCTGGCTTCAATGTGTACTTTGGACCAAGGGGTTCTACAACAGTAAACCAATTTCAAATCGCTAGTTGCATATTGATTGTTGCTACCACATAACCACTTTTCTAAAATAAGAGATGTTTTGCGAATGCGTGATCTTCCCTACATGCAAGCGATTTACGAATTCCTTTGTTTGTCTGATCTAAGAGTGTAACGTCATCGCCCTCTTTCCTTCCACTCTAGTGAACTCCCTACCATTGTGTTCCAGTTATACTATCCTTTTGTTTCCGTGCTACTTGTACCTGCCCAGCAAGCTGTGGTCACCCATCTGCGACTTAGTTCCTGAAAGGGACTACAGGGATCGAGGATTTGATAGATGTCGCAACCAAAAGCAGCAAATAATGGCTTAAATAAGTTACCTACCTAGCCCTCTCCAAACGATAATGTGACCCATTAACCTCGAGCTAGCCACGAGTAATTGGCATCCCTCTTTTACTAATAACAAAAAGTAAAATATTTTGTACAACAACATTGAATATCGGCTCCGTAAAGTGTTACACACGCCTGAGCCTAACAAATAAACGAACTGATTAAAAAAAATAATCACTTCTCTAAGAAGGTACTAGAATGGTATGCTGCAAACAACGTTAATTTCGTTGCCAAAGAGATTAATCCTCCGAATTGTTCTGTGTTCAGACCGATCGAAAAATATTGGGCAATTGTCAAGCTGATACTTCGAGGATGCGGTAAAGAAGTGACAAATGCACAACAAATGCATTTAAAGTGGAATAAGCTGGCCGGTTCAGTGTCACCAGCGACTGTGCAGATCATGATGGCAACGATCACAAGTAAAGTGCGACAGTTCGTTCGAGACGGTGAAATGTAATGACTTGTTAAATATTGTTTGAAAGCTGAATAAATACCTTTTTGTTTGACCGTGTATGCTGTTTAATTCTTTAGTTGTGATCATTTGGATGCGTCCCAATTTACTTTGAATCGAGCTTTAGTAGTTTATTTTTGATGACCAGCAGTTTGCGGTGGTGAGTTTCAGTGCATTTCCTCCATTTTTTATGATTGAGTAGATATGCACCATGTTCATATTCTGTACAAGTATTGGTGTCGGCTTTAACTTCATGTAACACTAAGTATGGGCATGCCGATACTGGCCAGGAGTTTTCACTTGCACTCTTGCACTGACGAGCTATTCGTCATCATGCGAAATAATGCCGATATAGCCACCGAGGCCTTCTTGCAGGCGATGATAAAGAAGAGCTTATCTTCGATCATAAACCCCAAGTACCTGGGGTGTGAAGGTAAACCGCCTCTCCACTGTGCACCCTGGAAACGTTAAGCTCTCCTTAACCACTAAACGAACTACTTAGGAACCGCAACCGGTATGTCGCGCCCCCAGACGTCCCGACTCTGGTCTAGGTCTTTACTTTTCTCGATTGGAGGAAGAACCATCGCGGAAGATCTGGAAGGGCCTCTCACTCCCAGATGACGCGAACCCGGTTTAGGACATGGATCATCTCGATTGGACCAGCGTCCGGTCACAGGGGCTAACTACTGAAGACCTATGTAGTTAGACATAGTGGGTGCGTAATGCACAATAGACCACTGCCTGAAATAATACCGAAAGGTGGTTCCGGGGAGGATCGGGGCTCGAGGCATGGGTGGGTTTTCAGTGGGTCGAGGAGTAGGAACCCTCATCGTCACACCCTGAGTTCATCAGGTGTCTGTTTGCAGATTTTCCATCCCATCTATAATAAAAACCACAAGTCACCGTTTTTTTTAAACGAGATGGAAAATTTGCAACCAGACTCCTGAAGAACTCAGGGTGAGAGGATGAAGGTGCCAACTCCTCAACCCACTGGAACCTACCGCTCGGTATTACTTCGGGAAGGTGGCAATTGTGATTGCTAAGCACCTATGTCTAACTACTGAAGGCTTCAGTAGTGAGGTGGTCCCTGCGATACCTGCCGTTGGTCGTTTCGCCTTTTTTGTTCGAGATCGAGGACAATTTGGGAGGCTGCTATGCATACCGCGTCCCAGACGTCCCGGTCTTGGCACATCCTCTGGACCAGGTTATCCAGATTCGTGTCGTGACCTCTTACGGCTATCATGGCGAATCTCACGCCATCGAAGCAAGGACATTCGAAGAACACTTGTACCGCGGTTTTCTCGACTCCCGGGCACTCGGTGCATGCGGAGGACTGTGCATGCCAACTTTTGTGTAGATATTGTCTAAAGCAGCCATGGCCTGACAGAATCTGCGTTGAGTGGAAGTTCACCTACCTTTGGTGGAGTTGTTTTATTCCCTTTGCGGCTCAAGTGGTCGAATACCTTGTTCAAAGCATTCTACATCCTCCTTTATGACGATGCCTATTGGCGTCATCCCCGCTAGGATGCAGACCACGTCACATGTTACCTTTGAGTATGCACTAACCAATCTTAGGCACAAAAGCCTGTGCGTACTCTAGGGTTTACTCAAGTAGCTCTTGGTACTCAAGGCGATGATGCATGCCGGCCAACCGTACCTAACTATGGACAGGGCGACACTGACCAGGAATTTACTCTTACTCCCTTGCACCGCTGAGCTATTCGACATCATTCGGGATAATGCCGATATAACCATAGAGGCTTTCTTGCAGGCGTAATCGACGTGGCTGATAAAAGACAGCTTATCGTCGATCATGACCCCCAAGTACCTCAAAGGCCTCTTCGATTTAATTGTTCAGTAACCTGCACTAATCGTCGCATGTTGCTCCGATTTTCGGTTGTTAACAAACGTGACCTCATTCGTATGATGGACTAGCTTCAGTTTCCTGGAACTCATCTCCATCTCTCCACAATGCCAATGAATTGCAGGGCCGTTAGCTCCACCTCTTCAATGGATTCACCACATATCTCTAGGGTGATGTCGTCTGCAAACCCGACAATAGTCACCCATTCGGGAGCTCAAGCCGTAGTATCTCATCGTACATCGTGTTCCATAGGACCAGACCCAGGATCGAACCTTGTGGGACGCCTGCGGTGATCTGAACACGTTTTCGACCTATTGTACACCAGTAGCTTTCCAGAATCTTGTGCAGGTACTCAGGAACCTGGAGGCGTTGGAGCTAGTCGGCGATAGCCACCCAACTGGCGCTATTGAACGCATTCCTCACGTCAAGAATGAGCACTGCACAAAAGCGAACTCCTCGCCCCGGGTTTTTCACTTTTACTATCTTGGTTACGGACAGATTGGCATCCACCGTCGACTTCCCTTTACGGAAGCCAAACTGGTTGACAGATAGACCGCTTATACCCTCCGTGTATTTTTTCAGTCTGTTGAGGATTACCTTCTCGAGCACCTTACCCGCTGTATCCAACAGACATATAGGTCTATATGCCGATGGATCCCCTGCTGGCTTCCCTGTCTTTGGTAGCAACAGAAGGGCCGGAATTTCGCAGGCGTCCGGAAAGACACCCTCGTCCAGACACCTTTGCATCACCACCCTGAACATTTCGGGTGCCAGCAAGATAGCCGTCTTGATGGCCAGGTTCGGAATACCATCCGGTCTTGGCGCTTTGTTCATCTTTAGCGACTTTGCTATCTAAATGAGTTCCTCATTTGTCACCGTCACCTCATTTCCAGCCCCGTTGTGTTACGATATTCGGCTGGGCCACCCAACCCTCCATCGCTATGACAGCGTTATGGTCTGGGATACTAGAACGCTGGTCATGAGATAAATCTACGGCGGCGGGGGGCCATGGACTCGGGTTTGGTTCGGAAAGAGTCCCCCCACGATCACCTGCAGCAGCTCTGGTGATTGCTCGGTGTGAGACGCAGTCCCTCTGGTTTTTCGATTACTACCCGATAGGCGTCACCCCACGGGTTTGTATTGGCCTTCTGACACAGGCCCTCAAAGCAGGCTCACTTGCTGGCCTTTATCTCCCTCTTTAGTATGGCCTTCGCGGCGATTAGCACTCCTCTAAGCTCGATTTTATCGACGTCGGGCCGCGCTCTTTGCATCCTCCGGCTTGCGAGGAGGCATGTTCTTCGGAGGTCGGTGATTGACTCCGTCCACCAATACACCGTCGATCTTTCATTCCTAGGTTTAACTTTCCTAGACATGGTCGCACCGTACGCTCGTGTAAATGACATAATGAGTCGTTCATTGCAAGGTTCCTGGGTTTCGGGTAAGATTCGTTCCCTCTCAAGTGCCTCTTTGAATGTCTCTACGTCAAAGTAGGACGCCTTCCTTCTGCAAGCGAATGGAGTGGATGCTCCTCCTTCCGCACGCTGCCGATACAATAACGAACCGCCAAGTGTTCACCTCCAATTGTTAAGCAACCCAGGACTGCTGAAAGTTATATCGATTATCGATTCCACCCCGTTTCTATGGTAGGAACTCTTGGTACCTACGTTGGCAAGGTCCACATTGAGCCTAGCCAAGGCCTCCAGAAGAATCTGCCCCTGGGGTTGGTAAGGCGGCTCCCCCACTCGAGTGCCCAAGCGTTGAAGTCCCCCGCTATTACCAACGGGTTTAGGCCAGTTAGTTTCGTTGTCATACGATCGAGCACATTGGAAAACTGTTCTATCGACCATCTTGGCGGTGCGTAGCAGCTGCAGAAAAACAATTTATTCACTTTTACAACCGCGAAGTCATCGTTTGTGGTGAATACAACCTCCTGAACCGGGTACTTGCCCGTCGTCTATTATGAAGCCATATCGGACGTTTCCGTGACTCAGTTGCCATTGCTGGAATGCAGTATGGGTTGGATATTATGGCTATACCGTGGCTCGCGAACTGTCTGACATAGCAGCTGCCTCACAGTGGTTCAGGTTTAGTTGGGTTACCTGCATTACGATTGGTTCTTTGATCTACCCTTAGCGGCCGGATACTAGACTATAGGGTGTTCCGATCAAAATTTAAAGTCAAATTCAAGATGTGTTTAAAAATTACGATACATGAAATGAAAGGGACCGAGGGCCGGTGAAAAGCACACGAGTATGTAATTGTTTATGGTTGGTTCAGGTGTTGCAACATTTTGCAAATAATTTCATTTCGAACACCCCCACAACCACCGTCGACCGCTCGCTTCAAGTGTGGGACATAAGCAGGAACTCATCACTTCTGGTCGTCTTCCAGTGCATCTAAGAGAAAGTAGTTCCTCTTCGTACAACCGAGACCGTTCACAGAGAAATGGAAGAAAAACTGGGACAGCTTAGAAACAAAACTTTTTCCTCCTTCCGTAAGACCGGTGCTGGGGTGCACTTTGAACACCCACTGGGTTCTCACTTCACAGCAGAAGCTGAAGCAAGTACACATAGACACACCACCGTTGGAGGAAAACTTTTGCATATTTGCTTCGGATATGTTGTTGCTGTTTCTCACTATATGGCAGAACCTAGAACCTAGCACAATTCGTTCGTTGGTTTCGGCTTTTTTGCTAAGTGTGAGAAACGACGTGTATGCAATTTGCTGCAGCTTGATTTCACTACGGGGGGCACTGCTGCTGCACGGAGGCTAATAGGTATTGCAAATGATTTTTCAACACTTTCCTCATGCTCAGAAACCATGATGAAAGTGCTGCGGTAATGGGAGAGTTTGGCACCATAAAAGAAGTTCATTGCCGGAAGTTTGTGGTAGTCGGATGATGGAATTTGGAGGAATTATATCGGTGCGTAGCGGATGGATAGAAAATTAAAACAGATACAGATTAGTTAGGTTAGATGTACATGAGTAGACAGGAATAGAAGAACGTTATTGCCGGAGAACTGGCCGATCAATATTCATCTGATCTCCAAATGATCTTGACCAAAAAAGCTCCTGCCCTAGTTTTATAAGCACGTTAATGCAGACACTTAAGACTTTTTCACTTAACTCAAACATTTATGAGTTTAAAAAACAAATAGACCGAAAGTAACCGAGCTCATAGAAACTAATTACGACTGTTTGTCATTCATTTAATTGGTTCACTAACTAATTCATTAAGAAAAATGGATCAAGAGGCCATTCAATGGATCAAGCTTTCCTTGAACTCTACTTTTATTGAGCCTTCTACAAAAATGCAGCGACGCCCGTTCTGTCATTTCAGGATCAACAAATTGAAAAACATGAATAGTAGATACGGGTGCCGTAGTACTTTTGTCTTATATAAATGTAAACATAATTATATAAACAAATAATACATATGCTCGCGCACGTAAAGCGACACAGTTCATTTTGTCAACTCAGTGAAAATACAGAAAGTGCGCGGTGATATAACGACTGTTCCAGAAAGTATAAGCACATTTTAACGGTAACTTTGAATATAATGAAATATTTCAACATGTTTTGGCTGCGTCCTTTTGTTTGCACTTTTCTGAACGACATAGCGTCAAAAAAGTGCTCAGTTTTGTGTTACCTATCAAAGTGCGCGGTCTTACTCCGGAACAACGAAAAAGTATCGTGCACAAATGGTGCACTGTGAGCGCACTCTCCTTGAACAAATTGGCTGAGGAAGAGGGTGTAAGCGTTGGGGCGGTACGATCTGCGATTCGAAAATATAGAGAACAGTGTACGTTTGAAGATGCGCCGAAGAGTGGTCGGAAATCCGGTCCTGCTAGTCCGGATATCGATAAAAAGATCAGGGATGCCTACAAGTGAAAACCAGCTACTTCCGTTTGGGATGTTGCGAAATAACTAGGGACCACGTCAAGTAACGTCATGCGTGCCAGAAAAAGACTTGGGCTAAAAACATCCAAACCCACAAGGAACCCAAAACAGGCCGCGTGCGTGAAACCACGGGCCCGCAAACTCTACGATTCGTTATCGTGTAGAAATTCTGGGTGTACAATAATGGACGATGAAACGTATTTGAAACTAGATTACAAAACGCTTGCCGGCCCATAATTCAATAATATAAAAGAAGACAAAGACATCCCCGAAACGGAGAAGGCAATTTTTACCGACGAATTCGGTAAGAAGTTTATGGTTTGGCAGGCAATATGCGAGTGTGGTAAAACATCTTGTCCGTACATCACAACGGAGACGATAAACACTCAGAAATACGTTAAGGAATGTCTCCAGAAGTGATTATTGCCGATGATCAGGCAGCACGAAGGTCAAGTAGTGTTTTGGCCTGCTTTGGCGTCATATCATTACGCAAAGGTCACTTTAGAATGGTTCAAAAGTCAAAATGTATGTTTCGTGCCAAAAGACATGAATCCACGGAGGCACGGCCAATCGAGACTTTTCGGGCTTTAACCAAAGCAAAGCTTCGAAAATTCATAAAACCAGCGGACGACATCCAAAAATTTAAAAAAGATTGGCCAAAAGTGGTCAAAATGGTGGGAAGTACCACTGTGCAGAAGCTAAGGGGTCATGTTCGAGGAAAAGTTAGGAGTCTTGGCTATGAATAAATATTCTGGGGAAACGAGAGTAAAATACCATATAAAACATGATTTGCCATACAAATATGATTTGCCAAATAAAACTATTAAAACTAAAAACAACATGACTTTTTTGTTATTTTGAAAGTGTGCTTATACTTTCTGGAACAGTCTATATTCACTAAACAACACTGGTTTGCGGTCACTGAATCATACTATAATTTATTCACCAAGCAAAGATATGGCTTATCAGCCTCTCACGCCAAAGTCACGAGTTCAAATGTCACCCCCGGACAAGTCCATCGGACTTATTGAGAGGAATGAATGAAGATCAAAGTTGGCTCCAAAAGATATCCTGTCCCGGGTACCCGGGACGATAGAACGCCGACTAAGGAGTATACCAATTTCTTTAACTTTTTGACATATTCATGACAAACAAAACTAACTGGACTGCGGAGGCTACATTGACCTCCGCGGGTGCCGAGACACCACCTATGGACGCGGGTTATGCTTCATCGTTGGTAGATCTTGCGTTGTTCCTTCTCGGAAGCACGCAGATCAACACGAGAAAAGTCTCGAGAATCATTGCTAGTTGGGGTGAGAGGTCTGGAGCTTGAGACCGCTTCAATCTGAGTGAGCACAGTCTGAATTTCATCATACATAAGCGTCCTTGTTCCGATGATCTTTCTGAAGCTTGTTTTCAAGCATTTCACGGCTGCTCTCCAAAGACCATCTAAGTTGGGTGATCTTACCGGGATGAACTTAAACTCGATTCTCTCGTCTGCGGCATTGCTGGCAATGGCATTCTGGAATTGCTGCCGCTCAAGCAAATTTAGAAGTTTGCCTAAAAAGTTTTTAACATTATCACACATTGTTAGACCGTGACGTCCACGACGAGCTGTAAAACGTTTCAATGCCGTCAGGAACGCCTCCGTTGTGAGATCAGCGACTAGCTCAACATGGGCTGCCTTGATCACAAGACACACGAATACTGCATTTGACTGGGGAACTTCGACGCTGAGGGTAGGTTACCAGTAAAAAGGCAACAATAACCGCCACCGACCTTGAGAAACGGTGGTGCCGTGTTCGCCCTTTCCGATGGCAGTTCTGCCATCAGTTGCTCTTGACATTTCGGTTTTATCTGGAAGCACGAATGTTTGTTATCCAGAATCTTTCTCTTGTACTTGCGATAACGACTTCTTGTCCGGAGTGCTGCATTTTTGAATGGTAATGACGAATTACCAACGTGGCAAGAGGATGGCGATGATCGATTATCTTTGGATGTTTCCTATTTTCCGACACTGGTGCGTTTCGAAGCCGGCCACCAACGCGGAGTATACCATTACCATTAATCAGCTTGGGATTCAGTGATGCTATTCTGGAAGAATATTTCACCTGGTCCTCCCGGGAAAGACTTGACATCTCCTGCGGAAAGCATTCCTCTTCCGACAGACGAACCAACTGAAGCAGCGCATCTTCTTGTTCTTGCGTGCTTATGTTTCCGAATTTCCTTGAGTCTCGGTTAACTCTCCTTGAATTGTGCTGGAACCGACGTACGAAGGCTACTATTCGTATCAGAGGAAACAACGACGAGTGAAGTGAAAAGATTTCGCTTGATGCAACTGCCTTCCGTTCCTCGAGAGAAGTTTCCATCCAATTGCTCGACGGCAACTTCAGAGTTATCGGGCCAGAAATTCCGACCTTGGAGCAACCAAACCGGACCATTGAACCAGAGAGGCTGATATTCAAGCTACGTTGCTGATATACCACGCGAGAGTACGTCAGCTGGGTTCTCGATTCCTGCGACATGATTCCAATCTCCGCTCTTTGTCAGATGCTGAATCTAACTCTGCCATCGTGACGGTGTTGACGCTATCCAATATTTCACGATATTGGAATCAGTCCAGAAGAAGGACAGAATTTCCAATTGAGTAGCCTGACTAACCATCTCGTATAGATGACTGAGCAGTAGGGCAGAAGAGATTTCTAAACGGGGAATGGACTGCTTGCGTTTCTTTTTCTTTAAATCTTCCAACGGAGCAACTCTTGATTTCGATGTCATCAACTGGATACGGACAGATCCGTCTGGAAAGGTGCATTGCAGAACCCGTGCCATTCGATTGAAACACACTTCTTGGTATGTTCGACCCATCTGGGAATGCTGATGGATTCTAGGGCGTTGAGATTTCTGCGGTACTCTACTCAGAACGTTTTCAGGTGGATCATTCCAGTTTACTTGCAATTTCCAAAGAGTAAATCTTTGCTTCCAAGACTACTGGGCCCACTAATCCTACACACTCAGATTATTTTACAGAAATCTGTAAGGTTTTACCGAATTCTCAACAGCTGAACGTCCGGTAATCCGATAATACGGATTTCGGTAAAATTTTACCGAAATCCGGTAAATTTTTTACAGATATCTGTAAAATTTCACCGAAATCCGTAAAATCGGATTACCGAACGTTCAGCTGTTGAGAATTCGGTAAAACTTTACAGATGTCTGTAAAAAAATCTAAGTGTGTAAAGGATCAAAAAGTGTCGATGCATCAGAAATATCTATTCTTTTCGTGATCACAGACGTTGTATTCCACTTCGGCACAGAGAAGTAAAAGTCGTCGGATGACGGACACCAGAGAAGACCCAAAGTTTTCACGGTAGCAGTCGGAGAAGGTGAATCGTTTTCTAGTACAGCCCGTTCATAATGGAGATGCGATGGTAGCATACTCAGCACCTCTTCGCAGTTCGAACTCCACTTACACAAAGTTAAGGCAGCGGAGTTGGTCAGCTTGACCATCTCCTCGATTAGTTTTCTGCCTTCTTCAGTGTTTTCGACGCCGGTTATTATATTATCAACGTAAAAATATTGATGTAGAAGGAGATGTTCGCTCATCACCAAGAGTGGACATGGATGTTTTTGCTAGAATGAAAGATATGAAGAGAAAGTGTTGAAAGTTCCGTCAGTCTACGGCAGGTTGGAAATAGAACAGATGTTTTTGAAAATTTAGCGAAAGTACTCGAACCAAAGACGTCATCTTTTGCCTAACATCCCACTGCGGGGTAGGTCGAGGCACGGACAAGTCCGCCACCTCAACAGGCAAAAAATGACGTTTGGAAGACGCTCATGTACCACTGATAGCTTTGTGATAGTTATTCTAGCGATATATTGTCTTTTTTGATGCGCACATGGAAGAGGAGCTCTGTCTTTTTTTTTTGGGTTTGTTTTGATCCGCAAAGTCTGAGATCACTCAAGTTTTTCTCGTCGACCTCGGAGAGAAACACCGTGAAGCGTTGCGATCCCCACCAGTATGATTAATGGTTACCACCTGTTGACGTCAGGCCAACGAGGAGGGAGAAAAAGTAGTCCGGGCTTTTGAATAAAGTATACCTTGTATTAAAAACTTCCTGCAATTTTTAACAATTATTATCAATTACTTGAAGTTGTATTTTTTTAGCAAACCACTTACGATTAGTATTCTTACTCCCTTTTATCTTTCCACCTGCTTATGCTGTTCTTCTTTTTCCTTTCCGCTAATCACTCAACAGTCAGTATCAGACGGGTTCAATCCTAAATAATAATATGAATACTTAGCTCTTCAACTTGGCATGTAGTCTTTTATCAAACACCGTTAAGCATTTAGTTTTAGCTTGGCTTTAAGTTTAATGCTAGTTTCTGCCCACCACTTAGCCATTCAATGATTCCATTAAATAAGGCTAGCCTAAGAAACATAGGATATTGGAAACTAATGTAATTTTAATTATTTCAACACTTTCAGTAGACTTAAGCTCACTTCTAGTTAGCCTTTAAGAATATAATTACTTAAACTATATGTTTTCACTTAAAACAATACGCATATGCAAATCTACGAGTACACTGTAACCACTCTTTCTTTGTTGATATCTCTTAGCATGACAAAGCGCTATTGGAGATGACGTGCTGCATGGCGTTTCTCGCTGTCGGACAAATTTCCATTTCGCTCCATACGGCGAGCTTCGTTGCGGGGCGCTCGTAGATTCCCGACATCGTTTGCACCGCTGCAGACCTTACCTGTCCGTCCTTACCCTTGTTGACCGTGATGATCCGTCCTTTGGGCCAACAGTTGCGTGGTAGTGTTGGGTCTACTATGACGACGACGTCGTTTACTTCGATTGGCCTAACCTCACTGAACCACTTGGTTCGCTTCGTCAGGTCCAGCATGTAAAGGGTGTCCACGATGAAATTGCCACACTATGAAATTGCTCTAACTTTTTAACCGTTGGGTAGAATTTAATGAAAGTTTGAGTGGATTTAGTTCATAGTGCATTATTTACATCCTGCAAGTTTTAAAGTCCTGCGATCAAAACTCGCGGAAATGAAGTCGAAAGAACAGCTCGTGCGTGATAAAATCTGCACCTAAGCCGAAGTTTTGTCCAGAAGGCCAAAACTAAGGCTGGGCTTCGAACGTTCAAAGTACAAAAGGCCCCTAATCGCGAAGAGAAGCAGAACAAGTCCGCCAAAACCCGTGCCAGGAAGTTGTACCTCAACATGCTGACGAAAGTTGAATGCTGCATCATGGACGACGAAACATATGTGAAGGCCGACTTCAAACAGATCCCCGGCAACCTGTTTTTCACGGCCAAGGATAAGTTCAGCGTTCCGGAGCATGTCCGCACTCAGAAGATGTCGAAATTTGCGAAGGAATTCCTGGTTTGGCAAGCCATCTGCACGTGCGGGAAGCGGAGTGCACCTTTCGTGACCCAGGACACGATGAACGGACAGGTGTACATAAAAGAGTGCCTCCAGAAGCGGCTGCTTCCTCTCCTGAAGGCCCACAACGTCCCAACAATCTTCTGGCCGGATTTGGCCTCATGCCAATACTTGAAGGACGTGCTGAAGTGGTATGCGGACAATAAGGTCAATTTCGTTGCGGAAAATGTTCAACCCTCCCAACACTCCGGAGCTCCGCCCCATCGAGAAGTACTGGGCGATTATGAAGCAGCACCTTCTTAAACGACCTAAGGTAGTGAAGACAGTCGAGGAACTGAAGAAAGTATGGGTTTACATGCAAAACACGGTTGATTCACAGGTTGTGCAGAATCTTATGGCCGGGGTTAAGGCTAAGGTGCGGGCATTTGCGTATGGACTGTAAATAAAATACGAGTAAAATGGTAAAATTAAGTTTTATAGTTATTTCTCAATCCCTGAAAATTTGATGGCAATCGGATGAAAACTCGAATTTTGCGAATCAATTTTGTGTGTGGCAATTTCATCGTGGACACCCTTTAGTCCCGAACCCATCGTCGCCAGAAGATGTTGAGTTCGACCTGCGACGCACACCATAACCACCGCAGAGCAACTGCGCCGTCGTCTAGAGTTGAGTCTGGTTTGAGACTACTTGAGGATCCCAGTAGAAAATGATTGGGTGTGAGGACTGGAGCATCTGGATCTTCTACCGGAACGTGTTAACGGACGGGAGTTAACGAGCCGCCCATGTGCGGTGAAGCTGGGGGAAGAAAGGCCCACTCGGTATCTAAACTCACGATTTCTTGGATAACTTTTGTTTGCTCCATTTCTTGGATAGCCGCCTTCAACTCTTTGCTCGCTGCCGTAAAATTTGTCCCACGATCGCTATAAATCTTTATTGGTACTCCTCGCCTTGCCATTACGTTCCTCACTGCCATTATACAAGAGTCTGTACTGAGCGAATGTGCGAGTTCTAAATGTATCGCCCGCACCGTTAAACAAGTCCTTAGAACACCCCACCGCTTCTCGGTTCTACGCCCTACCACCACAGTAAGCGGACCAAAATTATCAATGCCAAACAAGGGAAATTGTCTCGTGAACACTGATAGCCTAGCTTCCGGCAGATTACCCATGGGAGGTGGGAGAGGAACTGCCTTCTTATTCCTACACATCTGACGCTCTGCTCTGAGCTTCTTGTATATTCGCCGAAGCCGCGGGATCCGGTACTTTTGCCTTTTTACATACTCTAAGCCCCGCAGTGGGATGTTAGGCAAAGGGTGGCGTCCTTGGTTCGAGTACTACTTTATCCATGCCCTTTCGCTCAATTTTCAATACATCTATTCTATTTCCAACCTACCGTACACTGACGGAACTTTCATCTAGGAAATTTCACATGGGACTTACACTATTTTGTTGATCTTGAGCCTCTCCGTTCAAAGATGTCTACAAATTATTCAAGAATATTTGGGGAAGTGAAGTAAAATAAGCAATATAACTCCACAACTATATCCGATATCCGATCGGTGATTGAAACTAGTTCCAATCGATTCCCCAGATAATTTCCAAGCGGAAATGGCCTTGTTTACAAGCCGCGCGTAAAAGCGACAAAAGTTACAGTTCTTGCCCACTGTGCACTAGTTTGCGGTCACTGAACCATACTATAATTTATTCACCAAACAAAGACACAGTTGATTATCAAATGAAAGTGAACCGTGGTTTATTTTTGACTAAATCTATCAGCTGTTCAGCTGCATCTACTGGCTAGAAGTGGATAGATCACCACACGATTGTGTGGATAGTATGCGACAGTATTGGTATTTAACGTGTATACGTTGGACGTGAGTGACCAGTTAGGGTGGTTGTCACAATATAAATCTGACTTGTGGCACGATCAGCATATACAGAGAAATGAGAGGGACCCTCAGGGAACCCCATTGAAGCAATCTGGATGGAGAGAGTGGGAATGCCAACTCCACAATGCTAACAGTTTGTGAATAGAAGGCGGGTTCTTCTTCCCGCCCATTAGAGCATCTTTCTGTTAGATAGCTTGCTTTTTCGACCAATTGTTCAATCTTGTTGTTGAAAGGAGATTCTTCATATCCCTATCGATACGTATGAGTGATGTTGCTCATCGATCCACCCAACCCGTATTTGGACCTTCATACAATGGCATGATGAGGACAATCAGTGGTTTTTTAAGCTTGATAAAATCTAATAGAGAAAACTTCCGTGCTACAAAGGGTGTTAGACTATATCATATTTACATCATACAGGATTTTTATTAAGGTATAGATGATTAAAAGTAACCAAACGAAGATGGAAATAGCGGTTTAGCACTTTCTTCTACGTCAAAAAAATTGAAAAAGTGAACCTTTGCTAGGAGAGTACTGTTGTTGATACTATTCACGACACATCCTAGAATAATGTTATGTTATTGACCTCAGAAGAGACGGGTTAACAGACATAATACCTTCGTATTCAAACTATGTTCTACCGTCAAAAATTTTCATATTCTAAGTTACACCCCCAGCTTAAACTGATGTTGTTGTTCGGCAGTGGCTTCAATTCCATTCCGTCGCATTCTAATTATGACATTTCTTGTGATTTTATGTCCGAACCGGAACGTGCTGCCCTCGTTCTCCGAATATAATAACCCGTCCGAACCAATGCTCTGCCGAATGTGAGACCTTTCCCTTCGCATATTTTACGCTCATAAACACACACTACTGGTCCAGATCTCCAAATGTGCCACCAGCGCACGCCGTCGTCTAATAAACCTACTTATAATACTGTGCTCTTGGGTACGTTTTTTATTCGAGAAAGCACACAAACTAGAGATAACGATACACAGTAGCAATGGAGCCTCCAGCTGTGACCAGTGGTTCCCATCGCTTCGTTTAAACATGTTTTATATGACACCAACAGGCGTGTGCGGAAAATGGCGAAAGCAGTACAAGATAAAGGTCCGAAAAAAAATTCAGAATGAGGAAAAAAAATCGCAGCATGGAAGCTGCCCTTTTCCTGGAAGCAATAGGGTAGTTTTCCAGCTATTTTTATCATCATGCATTATTGAGTATAGTGCCAATGATTTCTAAATGAAGCTGCGGAAAAACTGTCGATTTGGATATTTCAACTTCAAACATTCGGAAAGTCTATCCGATGATCCTATTTTATAGAGAGATGAAGGAAATGGACAGCGGGTGCAAATTAAAATATATTTCATTTCTTCGGGAAACCAGCACGAACGAACAATTTGCGGCACTCGTGCACAAATCTCCTTGATCCGGGTCCCCAGAAGTAATTAAAATTTCTCGCCAGTACACTCATATTTATGTAGTTGTTGTACAAGTTTTTCGACTTTATCTAGATCGCGAGGAAAAAAAACCGGAACAGCGATTAAGCCCGGATCCAGATGTAAGAAGTCGTTGGTTATGAAGTTGGACTCATTCGCTGTTTTCCATCAGCAAGGATAAAAGGTCCTGAAAATCGAGGGTGAATTTTTTCCCCACTTTGTTGGTATGATAAAAGTTTATCTCCTTTCTTGACTTTGATGAGGGTTTTCCCGAACCGAACATATCCAGAGCGAGAGTTTAGTGTGTACATTTAGCTCACGTGTGCTGCAACTGACATATGAAAATTATGCTTCGAGAAGTATAATTTTCCCTCGGTATAAAAGCTGCAAATGTAGGTATTCTCAGTCATGCACGGGAAAGGAGCTCCTCTTGGTTTTTGTTGCACAATAAAATTCGTAATAAAAATATACAACAAGCTTAGTTTTTTGTGCGATGGGATTCCTAGAGTTTAATCCGGGTGCACCTGGCTGCCATCTTATACCTCAGTGGTAGGTCATGTGCTTGCTTAATGGAACATGGAATAAGCGCAATGAAAATGCTTTCCTTGGTAGATAAAAGAGAACATTCGCTTGGAAAAGGGCAGCTAGGGATAGCACATTATATTCATCATTAAATTCCCGCTAAATTCGTTAGAAAAGGATAAATTATTTGAGGGATCGGTACTCGCATCAGTGATGTTGACTAAGGAATGTATCGACAATAAGGCACGTACATTTGCGTAGTACGCGTGTGTTTGCTATGGTGTCAATGTGTTCATCATAGTATTCTGTGCTTTTGACTGTTTCGTTTCAAAAGATGTGAAAATTAAGGTTTTGGACACATGGATACGTGAAAAGGGTTGTACCTATGACAATTCGTGAAGCGCTTTGGAATTCATCACGCAAGTGCAAAATCTATCATGATCATGTTTAGGGAACACTATTCTTTGAATGAACTGCCAAGAAGAGGCAGAAACTCCGAATCTTCCAAGCCTAAAATGGATCAGAAAGCGGGAGCTCTAATTCGGCAGGACAAATCAATGTCGATACGTGATTTGTCAAATAAAGCGGGAACCAGCGTCGGAATGATCGTGTCAAGAAACGGAACAACCTGAAAACCTACAGGAGGCAGAAAAACGCCAATCAAAGTGCAGAACAGAAGCACCGCGCAGCAACAAGGACCCGGAAATTGTATTCGCGAGTTTTGCAGCGACCGGATTCATGTATTTTGATGGATAACGAGGGGAGGATGTAACCCGAGCAGAACCAAATAACTTGATAACTGGCATTGGTATTAAGGAGCTCAGATTAAGAGGTAAAATACCTGAGGATAATACCATAAAATTGTTCCTACAATGTTATACTAATACCAAATTGAGGTAAGGCAATACCAAAATAGTACCGCTCAGTTATTCCGAGGTATCCAAAATAACAGGTTCTGTTGTTCGAGAGACATTTTGCGTGCAATTCTTAGGTATTTTGCTTAGGTATTTTACCTCTTAATCTGAGCTCTTTAATACCAAGGCCAGTTATCATACTTGTCCCTCTCCTCAGTGGGAGACAAGAGCGAATATACCACTTCCTCTTCTCTTTTTGTTCATGCAGGAGCTCTTCACGCAGCAGCATACTCACCACACTCTTCCTTTATCTGTAGGTTTTGAAATGAGCTGCGCGGTGAAATTAAATCACTTGCCTCTGAAAGCCACTGGCGAGTAAACTAGCCCTTTCCAAACGATAATGTGACCCATTAACCTCGAGCTAGCCACGAGTAATTGGCATCCCTATTTTACTAAAAACAAAAAGTAAAATTTTTTGTACAACAATACTGAATATCGGCTCCGTAAAGTGTTACACACGCCTGAGCCTAACAAATAAACGAACTGATTAAAAAAAAAAAGACCAAAGTGAAAAAACTAGATTGTAATATGGTGCGTTCTTTTTTACTTGAATGACTTAATATCCTTTAAGCGAAGGTGTTACGTACGAGTAGATGTAGGAGATCGCGTACGCCGCCAAGGACTCGCCAGCTTGTAGCTATGTCTCGTCGGCGGGTAAGTGCTATTCCCCAGCGCATCACGGGCCATCGGAAGTCGCCACTCTTCCGAGGTGTGCATACCGGTCGCCAATTACCGGATCCATCCCGAATTCGGCCTGGACAGCATTCGAACGAACACGTGTGTTGGCTAGCGTCTCGAGGAAATAACCGCCATATACGAAACATGCACCACTGACAGAATCATCATCATCGAGATGTACTACATGGCTGCAGGATACCAAGAAGCACAAGGTTAGATCTTCCCGTATTATTTATAAATAGTTAGCCAGAATGCACCAAGGCACACACACATAGAACAAAGATAACTGAGCGAGAATACGAATAAATGGGGCAATAAGAACGAAACCGAGTCTGGACATCTTTTTCTGGCATCTTGTTGGGATGCAACTGTCAAAGCGAGCAAAAGCTATGGAATTTGACAGATCTATACTCGACAGAATTTCAAATCAAAACAAAGGAACGGCAGTGCCATTCTTCATCTATCATCTATATTTCATACAAGCTGAACCAAATGAATGAAAATTTAATAGAACTCTCGCTTGTATTATTTTTTTATGAGTTTTGTTGATATATTTTCGTTTGCTAATGTGTGTTATTTCTGCAAAATAAAACGTAGGTGTGTGTTTTAAATTTAATCCTCGGATCGTTAGTGGCTATTTTTCTGTGTTGAAGCATGTCATAGACAAAACATTTATCTTCAAACCACACCGTGTCCTGTCAGTTTGAACGTAGTTTTCTCGTTCATCATCTGAGATTAACTTCTTGTGCATAATGTAGCACTAAGAATAACTGAAACATCCCCCATTCTTGAATAAGAAGGGGTTCTATCTTCTATCAGAACATGCTGCCTATCCGCCACATTTTGTGTTTCGGTTGCCTGGATAATTCTCATGTTTGGTTGAAATTTCTGTTTCATTTGTATGAGAGCACCTTCCCCTAGTCAAAGAGGGGTCTCGAACCACCATAAAAAAAATCTTGCCTTCAAAAACCCCCACATGCCAAATTTAGTTCAATTTGTATGATAGCCTCCTTCCCCCTTCTAGAGAAGAAAGGGGTCTCAAATCACCATAGAAAAAAATTTCGCCTCCCGAATGCCAAATTTGGTTTTAATAACTTGATTCGTTCTTGAGTTATGCAGAAATTTGTGTTTCATTTGTATGGGAGTCTCCCCTTTCAGAGAAGGGAAGGGTCTCTTACCTATCATAAGAACATTCTCCAGTCCCAAAAACCCCAAGACGAAACATGTGGTAAGGCATTGAACAGTTCCGAATGTGCCCCATCAACACCCGAAACGAATTACTTCTAAAGAAATAAGCCTTTTGTTTCTCCATTATTATCTTATCCTATTATTATCCTATCTCTCCTGCCTTAAGTTTTACGGTAAAACCTGCGAGGTCCTGTGGAATGGCGCGATGGAGAAATGCCGACGGATGGATTTGTTTAGCAATGGTTGGGATTGATTGAGTTTATTACCTGGATAGCCAATGGTATAAGATGTCTTTCACTTTATTTCGTAAGTCTATCGTACCGTTTGCTTCTACTTTTAACACATTGGTATGACCGTAGTGTTAAAAAATCACAAGATGATTAGACAATTTGTCTTCTCGGGCTCTAGAGCTAGGTATCGATTTATCTACGGAGAAAACTGGGTTGATAGTTTTTTTTTCTAAGAAGCATAACCCTGCACAACCGAAACTTCAAATATGCGGTAGGCCGATAACTCATTATATGTCATTCAAATATCTTGGGGTCTGATTCGATTCAAAGTGCACCTGGAGATCCCACATTGAGTATCTGAAGCAAAAGTGCAAGCAAAGGATCAACTTTCTTCGAACAATTACCGGAACCTTGTGGGGGGCGTATCCACAAGATCTTCTTACGTTGTACCGGACAACGATTTTTATTTACTTAACATATAAAATTCATCTGACAATTGATGTCTCAATAAATAAAGGTTTAGAAGTCTTTGGCGAAGCACGTCAATAGAAATATTGAAGTTAAAGAAGTCAAAGTAGTCGTTAAACCGCTGACAAGTCAAAATGAAATAACGTTGCATTTTTCAACGCTGAGGATTAGCAAGTTTCTTGTGCACCAATCTGCAAAAATATCCACCAAGTTCTGCAGATCCAAGTAGGCTGAGAGGCATTTTATTATTTTGTAAATTTTCGCGTCATCAGTGAAAAAGAAGCGGCATCCCGAAGGTAACAGCAACGAAACATCATTCATGAAAATTGAGAAAAGCAGCGGACCGAGGTTACTACCTTGCAAGACTCCCGACTTGTTCGAGAATGATTCCGATTCAGAAGAGCCGATCTTGACGCGCACTGAACGGTCCATCAAATAGGTCTGAACCAATCCGCACTCCTAGATGAGACGCCGAGTTTCTCCAGCTTAGCCAGAAGGATTTTGTGATCCACTGAGTCGAATGCAGCTTTCATGCCCATATATGCAGCATCAACTTGCCATCCTGAATCCATGTTTCGCAGACACGTAGAGGTAAACTGTACCAAGTTCATGGATATGGATCGTTTCGGGTAAAAACCGCGTTGCTCTGTATCGATATACTGTTTACAACATGCAAACAGGGGATCGTTCACAATCATCACAAGGAGTGTAATTCCACGGTTATTGGCAACATTCCTTTTGTTTCCTTTCTTGTGAATAGGAAACAAGTAAGAGAATTTCCATCGTGTTGGGAACTGACTTTGCTGAACCGAAAGATTGAACTGCGTTGCTAACGGAAAGCAAAGAATATCTGCACAATACTTCAGAACGGATTATGGAATTCCGTCAGGACCGGTGGCGTACGATAGTTTCAATTTACGCGTTGCGGCTTGCTGCATGTGCGGTGTAAAATGAGAAAGATCGAAGTTGAACAGATCACGTGGCACCGCAGGAGTCACTTCGTTCACTTGCTTCGTCGAAGCGGAGAAGTTGTGAAAAACCTGTTCAAAGTGTCGTGCAAACAGGTTACACTTCTCGTCATTTGCAGACCGTTGAAACATTGAACTGGGTAATCCGGATTCCTTCCGTTTAGTATTCACAAACGACCAAAAACGTTTGGGATTGCAGCGAAGATTTGCTTCCGTTCGTTTCGCGTAACGATTATAGAGAAAATGGCTATATTGACGATAGCGGCGGCTAGCTTGGTTAAACAGTCGTTTGTAGTGCAATGTCCCAGAGTTATTGTACCTTCGGAGGGCAGCGGATCGAATTCGCTTGAACGAGCGTAGGCGGGGGTTGGACCAAGGAGGGTTTTGCGGAGTTCGTCGTACTGGAACAGCACGGAAAATTGCGAAAGTCCAGAGAAAGCTGCGCAGATGCCGGTACATATACAATCGGTGTAGGTAAGTAAACCGATACAACAAGCGCGGGATGATTGGCATTAAGATCATTCAGGGCCTCGATTGGCAAAGAAACGGTAGAACCGGATAGCGCAAAATCGTTTACTAGGACAAGTTCCAGTCCAGTGACCGATCATTCCTGATCGGATTAAAATGAGTGATGATTTGAAAAAGCCCGTGCAAATCGAATCCATCCAGGAGGGCACAGCAAGCTGCTGGCATATGTGGATCAATGGATGGTATTAAAGTCTTGGTTAAAGTCTCCAACCAGAAAATCGGGAGACCGGGGGCTCAGTCGAGACAAGACCGAACCTATCCATTGCACAAGCTCACAGAGGATCGAGCAGTCTTTTTTTAGGTCAGGAAGAAGATAAACTACTCCCACACTGAATATGTTATGTGGAATTTCGACTATAACCCACAGCTGTTCGAGTCGACTGGAAAAAGGCGCGGGATCAAGGTAGCTGGTTAATCTTCTCGAGACGGCAATCAGGACTCCTCCACCACGTGATTTACAGCTGTTCAGGTGAGACCGATAAGTTCTGAAGACGGTGTAGAGTGATCCAAAAAGTTGCGCAGAGTAGATCCGTTCATCCAGCCATGTTTCTGTCAGCACAATCGAATCGTACTCTTCCTCCGAAACTGACAAAAAGAACGTGTCGATTTTGGTCCTCAGTCCACGTACATTTTGATATTAAATCCGGAGCCCTGAGTCCGGAGGTTGGGTCTTGGAGTCGCCTGGAGTTGCAGGTTGGAAGCCCCCGTCACCATTACCAACTGCAGGGCCGGGACGGTTGGTGTGAGCAGGAACCACGACTGATATGGCTGGACCAGCTGAGTTGTCAAGCTGGTGATCTATCGATTGCATCGTACTGGCAATTGGGCCTGAAGCAAGCGGCGTTGAAGCAAAGTATTCAATGAAATGAATATCGTCTGAAGAGAGCTGGAATTGTCGAGTTTCACTAAGAACGGTTGCAGTATCTTTGTTTGCTTCGAATGGACATATACTGTTCAGTAATTTACCTGGACCAGCTGAGTTTTCAAGCTGGTGATCCATCGATTGCATCGAACAACGAATGGCGATTAGTCCTGAACCATTGCATGCGAGGTCATTGGGCTGTAATCCAGTGGCGTCAGAGTGTGTATTGCTGCAATCCGAAGGTACATCAGGCAGGCAAAGAGATGAACAATTTAGATACTTGCCTGCGATGAGAATCTGGAAGACCCTTCCCCTATCCAAGAAAACAAGGCTGGGATGACTCCGTTGGCATGAAACGGTCGAGAAGTTCATTTTGTCGGTTATAGAATTCGGTAGTTGTTGTTTCCAGTCAGCGGCTCGGTCGCACATCATAAAACTGAAACGTATTCAGTATCGGTATCTTCGTATCGCGTTAGGTTGAATGCACTCGACTCATACTATGAGTCTTGAAGTGCAGACTGGCATGTTGCCACTCTTGGATCAGTTTTCAGGATTGTCTCTCCGGCTCATCACCAGGTGTTAAGTTATGAACCTCGGGGTGCCACCAGGTGTTAAGTTATGAAGATAATCGAAAATTTTGAGAAGCTCCTTGAGTTGAATTTGTACATAACACAGGATGTCAGCCCTTCGCCGAATACTCCCGATTGTGTTTACTTATCCTGAGCTTCATAGAATCCCAGAGCATCATCGTCCTATGATTGCTCCTGTTATATTTGCGGCATGGTTTGTCCAACCTGATTCCACTAAATCATTTTTCACTGACGGACCATTGATTGAGGAGCCAGCATGCTTGGGTATATCTAATGAAATTCATAGCACCAATCGTAAGCTTCAAGCACCTTGTTCCGTATATGTCACGGAATTAGCGGCAATACACTTGACGCTAGATATTATTGCATCACTTACACCGGATCAGTACTTCATTTTCACGGATAGTCTCAGTTCTATAGTTCTATTCGCTCCTTGAGAAAGGTAAAGCACTTCTCGTATTTTCTCATAAAAATATAGGAGCTTCTTAGTGCTTTATCTTCGCGTTATTTTATCATCACCTTTGTATGGGTCTGGGCTCTGGGCAATGAGAAAGTTTACTCACTTGCAAAGGTGGGCGCTATGGAAGGCGATATTTATGCTTTATGTCAACAGTCTCTCGTCAGCTTGCAGTATAAATGGAGTAAAGGAGATTTGGGCAGATGGCAACATTCTATCATTCCAAAGGTGTCGGATAAATGTTGGTTTGGAGGAGTGGATGTGGGTTGAGACTTCATTCGTGTCATGTCTCGTCTCATGCCCAATTATTATTCTTTGAACGCTCATTCATACCGAGTTGGGCTGAGCGACAGCAATCTCTGTGAATGTGTACAAGGTTACCGGGATGCAGATCACATTATTTGGTCTTGTTCTGAGCATTGTGGAGTCTTTATGATTCTTTTCGGGCTCGAGGTAGACAACCCAATGTGTCGGTTCGAGATATTTTTGAGTATATGAAACTCATTTGTGTGTTCTTGACAAACATTAGCCTTAGATTGAAGTGTGCCTAATCTGTATGATTTGTTATAGTTTTTTTGTATCTGTGTTTGTATGTGTGTGTGCGTGCGTGCGTGTGTGTGTGTGTGTGTGTGTGTGTGTGTGTTGTTTTCTTTCTCAAAAATGTTTAAGTCAAGAGAAACCCAAAGTTGTGCAGTTAACAGATTTTAGATAATTGACAATTTAAAATAATTGTGTTATGCAAACCATATTTTAAATTCCCGCCCATCTTCTCGTCCGTTAAATTATTATTTCTTTTAACTACGAGACGGCCGTGGGTAATCGGTACTATCCCCCTAACCTTAGTTTTAAGACAACTGATGTATAGAAATATGAAAACTTGGCTCTGTACAGTTGATCAGATTGAGCCTGTACGAATAAATGATTTTTAAAAAGAAAAATACCTGCCAGAATTGACCATCATTCGAGAGAAGATGTTATGTTTTGGCTGGACATGGCATCGGCCCTCTACGCAAATAAAGGGTGTACGGAATCAAATTGCGACACACACAAATATTCGGCGAAATTCGCCCGATCAACCAAACATCTTCAAACTTTCAGGGAGTAAATAAAACATATCATGAATATTTTCCCATGTTTGTTTTATTCAATTTCAATTCCATATCCAAATGCACGAGCCATTTTCTTTACACTACTAATAAGGTCCTGTACAACATTTGAAGCAACTTTTTTCTGCGTGGCAATCCATGTTTTGTTCATATCTTCTCCGATTTCACGTCTTTAGGATGCTTCCGAAGTACCTGCCTTGTGATGGCCCAGTACTTTTCATTTGGCTGCAGTTCCGGTGCGTTCAAGGGGGTTCAGATGCTTCGGCACGAAATTGATCTCCTTAGCCTTGTATTACTCCAAAACCTCTTTCGAGTAATGGCACGAGGCTAAATCCGGCCAGAAAATCGTAGGACCATCGTGTGACCTCAGAACAGGAAGTAGACGCTTCTGGAGGCATTTCTTTAGGTACACCTGCCCATTGACCGTTCCAGTTGTCACGAATGAGGAGTTCCTCTTCCACACGAGCAACTTGCTTGCCAAATCATATATTTTTTGGCAAACTTTGACATCTTCTGTTATCTAACGTTCTTAAGGACATCGAATTAATGATGAGCAGTGAAAAACTGGAGCCCCAGAAGCTGCCGGAAGTCTCATCATCCATAACGAGGCAATGTGGTTTCGTCATCATCTGGATGTAGGCTCCCGTGCAGGTGTTTTACCACCGTATTCTGCCGTTCATCGCGATTAGGCGCCTTTTGGACTTTGTACGTGTGTACACACTAGAAGATTGCAGTATTCGGACTTTTACCAACGTTGAACAGTTCGGTAATCCAATTTACCGACTTCGGTAAATTTGACAAGTTCCGTAATTTTTTACCGGAATACTGCAAAATTCACCGAAACCCGGTAATTCGATTGCGAACGTTCAGCTGTTGAAAGTTCGGTAAAAATTACTGATATGTAAAACTTTCTAAGTGTGTAGTCCTTCACGTTTTTTCGCAACTTGCACGAAAGTTTTGGTTAGATATAGTTTCTTCGCCACATCTCGAACTGAACTGTTGGGATTCCTCTTGATAGCTTGAACTACCCGCTTGTGATCCTTAACTCTATACGGGGATCCATTTTTGCCACTTTTTTCCCGATCGATGGTCAAACGTTCGAGGTACCGATTTTAAACACGCGACACCACAGAATGTACCATTCCCAGCTTCCAGATGACACGATGAGATGGATCCGGATTTTCACCAACGTTCTGCGGCCAATCGAGAATTTCTGATACAATCTCAACCGTAGGATCAAATCCAACAAATTCGATAAGGAACTGATCGAAGAAGCTACAAAGGAGCTTTAGAATATTCCAACATCGTTCTTTTCTACGGCTATGGCCAAGATCCCAGTTTACTGCTGTATGGCCGCTCGGCACGGTGTGGAAGCATTTTTATAGAACGATCAATAAAAGTAATATTTTGTTATAAATGTTAATTTGTT
This sequence comes from Aedes japonicus, assembly GCA_034211315.2. Taxonomy (NCBI): domain Eukaryota; kingdom Metazoa; phylum Arthropoda; class Insecta; order Diptera; family Culicidae; genus Aedes; species Aedes japonicus. Next base: position 8,669 of record JASCZW010009513.1, on the reverse strand, counting down.
AGGGAAATTATTATAGTTCTAGCTCCAACGGTAATTTTGGAGGGATGCGTTGGGCAGTCGACATAAATTAAACTGCGAACAGTAAAAATGGGTCTTTACCTAGTGGGTGGCTGGATGCACTGAACCCGAACTGGTGGAAACTGGGAAAACGCAAGGTTGAGAACGTTCGTTTCTTCGAAGTGTGCCGCGAGATAGTGTAGACAGGAGCCAGGATCGAGTTAAGCTGAGAGAATTTTTAAAATAAATATAGGGTAGCGTTCTCGTATCAATCTCACGGTTTCTATGTTCTTTCTATGCAGAATCAAAAGAACATTGATCTATGTGACAGTCGTTATTTTTGTTGTTTCGTTTTTATGTGACTTGCAGTCTGAGGCTGGGGCAAACGGCTTTACTTCCCTTCCGAAGGAAGACGTTATCAAACATTCAAATCAAAGAAAGTCCCAATGGCACCGACTGGAATTGATACCAGACCGGCTGGGGTGAGAGGCAAAAGTTCTTTTAAAGAACAGTGACATTTTCTTCACTTAATTCAATATATATATTCGCAAAAATTTTAGCTTATTATTTCGAATTATGTTGCCTGTACTACCAGAATGGAATCACATTTTCCATACAACTAATGATGAGATTCACCTATAGAGTTATACTGCGTCAGTTTGTCAACCGTGCTTTCCGATTGATGTTTAGGTTTCTTCGGAAGGGTCCAAAATGGTTGATCTCTGCCAAACCGTCGTCCTTCCTCCATCGTTTCGGGCAATTTTTGGTACAGCGTCTCCGGTATGTAAATTGACGCTGCTAGTCCGACCAGTCCTATAAGTCCCATTGCCACAAATGGCAGGCGAATGTCGATGTTCGTACCCAGGTACACTATGTACGGACCCAGCGCTCCAAAGATGTTGGAGATTATAAGGCCAAATGATGTACCCGTTTGCCTCAGCGATGTTGGATAAACTTCAAACGATTGCAGGTACAGTGCGAAGTAGGTTATGCATACGAAGAATTTGATGGCAATTGTGAAAATAGTTGCGTAGAGCGCTGAACCACTGTCGTGGATAATCGAAATGACTGGAATGCAAGATAACACAATGCCTAGGAAGGCGCAACTGTTCGTTATCCGCCGCCCTATTCGATCGCATAGTATTTGTCCGCAGAAGTAAGCGGGTAGCTCAATAGCACCTTGCCAGAAGAAGTTCAAGAATGGATTACCATCCATTTGCATACTAAGCAAGAACAGTGTGAAGGTCGGAATCGTTTGGCAGATCCAACACAAGATCAACAAACTTGTTAACTTTGTCATATGCCATCCACTGAACAGCGATGCAATACCGTATGTGGTCTCGATCTCCTTCAATGGCACTTGCTTCCGCAACTCGTCCTCCGATAACAGAAATCTAGTTCCATTGACTTTTGCTATTTTCTTCAACTGCTCGATACAATCCAGATATCGTCCTTGACTTGCCAGCCACCGAGGAGACTCAATATTATACTGTGGCAGACAGTAGAATAGTAAACAGGGCACAGAGGTGATCAGCATGAACCAAACCCAGTCTCGAGTCCACCAGAGAATGAGGGGGGCAATGCACACTCCGGTGGTCCATCCGAACAGCTGCCACAGCGACAGTGCGGCCCGGTTTTCGTCCTTGGATATTTCCATAGCCACAATCAGCGGTGACTGGAAGCCAGTGTTCGAACCGAAGCTCCCCACAAAGGCGACCACAGCGAATAACCAGTAGTGTGAGGCTGTCAGCACGGCGAAGGTCCTACCGATCGTTGCGGCGGCAATGCTCATCAGGTACACCGGAAGACGACCTATCCTTGAAGAAAGAAGAAAAGAGGTTTGAATGAGATTTTGTTTTCTTTAAAAAATTTTGGCTTGTTTATGTTTTATTCATGGTTTTATCATGGATGAACTTGGATGGTTTATGAGTTAAATTGAAGGAATGAGGTCTTTGATTAATTATAAGGAGTAAACTAAAACTAAATATTTTTTGTAATTTTAAGGTTCTCAGAATTAATCCACGATTGGAGTGTTTAAAAAAACATTACTAAAGGGCTGCCATTTGTGACCCGGAAATCTCTATTTGAATGTATTCGATATTTCTGGGTACAACCTTTCTGGGTATAACCTATTAAGAAACTCGTAACTCGTAACGGAATACCGTAGAGGCAAAGATGTTTTTAACAAAAAAAATTAAAATTTGAAATTTATTTAAAAAAAAAATATCGTTGTAATTAAAAAACAACTTTAAGACCCGAAAATGTTCCCAATGGAGAAAAGGTAGTTTTCTAATTACAATCGTTCTACTAATACTCTCTTAGAAGTGTTTTTAAAAAAACTGTTTTTTTAAGTAAAAGGAACACCAGTTTTATCAACCCTGGCATCTAGAATCGCCCACAAATTCTCGATGAGGATGAGGTCCGGGCTTTGTGGAGGTCATTCCAGCGGTTTGATCCGGCAAGACCGCAAGAAAGACTTGGTCTTCCTGGCAACATCCTTCGGGTCGTTGCCCTAAGGAGTGTATCGAAAATAAGCTATCCACAAACTTTCTTTCAAATTATGTTGAAACCCGATATTTTATTCATACAAAAAATTGATCCTTTATTGTACGAGGTTAAACTTGAACATAATGAAGACCGGATGGAATTTAAGTTATTGCTTCACGAATTTTCGAACTTTGGATCGAATGCTCTTCATCAAGTTCCGGACAAGTGTTGCATCGCATTTTTTGGACGCTTGAGCCCAAATTTTTTTGAACTCCTGCATGTTCCTAGCTGTCTTACCAGTCTTCTTGAAGACCCTCTTCACGATTGCCCAGTAAGGTTCGATGGGTCGAAGCTGAGGGCAATTTGGTGGATTGATATTTTTCTCAACGAAATCTATACCCTTTTCCGCAAGCCAATTGAGAGTGGTTTTGGCATAGTGAGCCGACGCTAAAACCGGCCAAAACAGTGGAGGTGTACTATGCTTCTTATATAAAGGCAACAATCTCTTCTGGAGACACTCAGATCGATAGATTTCCGCATTTATAGTTCCGGTAGTGTAAAAAATGGTTGACTTCAAACCACAGGAACATATTGTTTGCCATACCAGTACCTTTCGATCGAATTTCTGCACTTGAATCGACCTGTCCGCATCGCTCACATCCTCCCCAACGACGGCAGTAAAGTATTGTGGACCTGGAAGGGTTTTTGAGTCCTCCTTTACATAGGTCTCATCGTCCATCAAAACGCATGCATCTGGACGCTCCAAAGACGCGAATACAATTTCCGGGCCCTTGTTGCTGCTCGCTTCTTCTGTTCTGCACTTTGTTTCGAGATTTTCTGCTTCTTGTAGGTCTTCAGGTGGTTTCGCCTCTTGATACGCTGGATCATTCCGACACTCGTTCCTGCTTTCTTGGCCAAATCACGTATTGACATTGATTTGTTCTTCATGATTAGAGACCACTTTCTGCTCCAGTTTCGGGTTGGAAGAACCGGGTTTTCTGCCTCTTCCTGGTAGCTCATCCAAAGAATAGTGTTCCCCAAACTTATTAATGATGGTTTTAACACTCGCATGGTGAATTCCAAACCGCTTCGCCAATTTTCGCATAGTAATACCCTTCTCACTTAGCCATGTGTCCAGAACCTTAATTTTCACTTCCTTTTCAATACGCGACATTTTGAAAACGCAGAATTTGAACCGCACAAACAAGTAAACAAAAGAAAGCTGACAGTCAACCAGTTCGGGTGCACAGCATGCAGTGTTCAGAGCATAAAAAACCATCACAAATACATGCGTACAACGCAAATGTATGTGGATAGCTTATATTCGATACACTCCTTATTGAAATACGAACTTCTCTTCAAGACCCGTCTGGACCAGCGAAAACTTAAGATTTTCTCGAAGGATGTTGATGCAGGAATCTGCCGTCATTATCCCGTTGATTTTCACGAGGCTACCCACTCCACTCCACGAAAAACACCCCAAAACCATCACATTTCCTCCTTAATGCTTCACCGTGCCTTGGATGTAGCGCTTCTGAAGCTTCTCACCCGATCTGCACCACACGAACCCGCCGCTTTCTGATCTGATCTGATCTGATCTCACACTAACGCAGCCAATTCTTGAAAGCATCCTGGAAAATGATGTTTTCTTGAATACATCATTTTTCTTGTCATCGGCCAGGCCAACTGCGTAGTATGTGCCGCAGAGAGGATTCCAAGAAATAGAGCGATTCCAGAAAGATCTAAAATCGCTCTACTACTCTGAATCAAGGGAAGGAAGAAAGCGTGGACCTCCCGTACCAAACGCTTCCATGTTGAGTTATACAGTGGCACCACACGAACCCGCCGCTTTCGATTAAAAAGCTCGAACTTTGATTCGTCCGTCCACAGAACCGTTTTCCAGAACTCTAAGGGATTATCAGCATGCTCAATAGCAAACCTGAGCCGTTTGGTTTTGTTTGCTTTGCTGATATATGGGTGCTTCTGGGCAACTTTGTTAATCAGCCGCGGTGCTACAAGACGGCGACGAACAGTTCAACCAAAAACTGATAGCTGAAGGGTTTCCTGGATCTTACGGACAGTTACTTTTGGGTTTTTCTTGACTTCGGGGATGAGCTTAGTGTCCGTTCGTGTATCCGTTTTATGCTTCCTGCTTCTACCTGGGCGATCCACCATTGATCCGAACGTTTTTTGTTTCAGAAGAATTTTCCCAACCGCTACCTTGCTAATACTGTACTTCCTAGCGACAGCCCGATTTGCCGTTTCGCATATCACGAACCACCAATTTTCGGATACACAAGCAAATTGCTTTCGAAATCACTACGTTCTCCATTTTTCGCTTCGATGGCGCGAGATCCGGCATGATTGCCATAAGCGGTCACGACACGACTCCGGACAATTTGGTCCCCAGGGTGTGCCAGGATCGGGACGTCTGAGACGCGGTATGCGTAGCAGCCTCCCAGATCGTCCTCGATCTCCAACAAAAATGGCGAAACGACCAAAGGCAGGTCGCAGGGACCACCAAACTACTAAAGCCCTAAGTAGTTAGACATAGTGGGTGCTTGACAAGCACAATAAAGGGTGTATTCGATAAAAATGGCACACAGAAAATCTTCTGTAACTTTTGAGTCGTATGAGTAAAAAACCTAGAAATTTGAGTAGATCTTATCCATAGTGTATTATTTACATCTGCCAAGTTTCATAGTTATACATTCAGTAGTTCCAGTCATGTCGTCGAAACAAGAAATTGTCCGTGAGAAAATTTTGTGCACTCACAATCAAAATCCAGGGGCGTCCCACCGGTGGATTGCTAAAAGGCTTAGAATTGCAAATACAACTGTGTCTCGTGTAATAAGAACCTTCAAGGAGCGTCTGAGTGTCCAAAGGAAGGAAGGAAGTGGTCGTAAAAGTGGTCCAATGGACAGTAAAATGGCCGTTGTACAACAATTCAAGAACCGTCCAAACATGTCAATTCGAGATGTCGCTAAAAAGTCTAAGGTGTCAGTCGGTTTTGTGCAGAAAACCATGAAGCGTCCTGGGTTACATGTTTACAAAGTGCAAAAAGCCCCAAACCGGAATGAAAAACAAAACATCACTGCAAAAACCCGCGCCCGGAAACTTTACACGAAGCTGCTCACCAAATCCGGTTGCATCGTGATGGATGACGAAACATACGTCAAGGCCGACTTCCGTCAACTTCCTGGGCAAGAATATTTCGTTGCCAAGTCGAAGTTCGATGTTCCGGAGGATGTTCGAAAGAAGAAACTATCGAAACTTGCAAAGAAGTTTCTAATCTGGCAGGCGATTTGCGGATGTGGTGAAATAAGTGCTCCCTTCATCACTTCCGGAACAATAAACGGTGCGATTTACACGGAAGAGTGCCTTAAGAAGCGTCTCTTGCCATTCATTAAGAAGCACAAAGGATCAACTCTGTTTTGGCCTGATCTAGCATCCTGCCACTACGCTCGAAACGTATTGGAGTGGTACCGAGCCAACGGATTCAATTTTGGGCCAAAGGATATGAACCCACCAAATTCACCGGAACTTCGTCCAATTGAAAAATTCTGGGCAATTATGAAAACGAAACTTCGCAAACATCTCAAAACTATAAAAACAGAGCTAGAATTGAAGAAAATTTGGGTAAAAACAACAAAATCACTGGGAAAATCGGTTGTACAAAATTTGATGGGTAGAGTGAAAAGGAAGGTGCGGGCATTCGGGATGGGAGACGAAATTGGATAAAACAAATGTTGTAAATCAAAACTCATTAGTAGTTCTTCATTCCCTGAAAATTTCAAGAAAATCCGATAATCAGTTTAATTTTACTGAGTATATACAACAATCAATATGTAACTAGCGATTTGAAATTGGTTCACTGTTGTAGAACCCCTTGGTCCGAATTACACCTTGAAGCCAGCACCTTGTTATACATATTTGCGCCTTTGTTTTGATTTGCTGTGTTATTTTGACAGAGTATTTGAGAGTGTGTTCATGTGAGTTCATTATAAGGGGTGCATTATTGAGCTTGGGACCGAGCTTGGGACGATGTTCTAGTACTGACTGAGCCAAGAAAAAAATCGTTTTTGCATGGGACCTACTGGTCTTAGACTTAGTCTATGGTATATATGTGTGTGCCATTTTTATCGAATACACCTTTTAGCCTCCTCCCCGAAGTAAAACCGAAAGGTGGTCCCGAGGTGGGTCCAGGGTTTAAGGCACGGGTGGGTGAGCTCAGGTATCTGGTTGCAGATTTTTCTCTAAAAAAAAAATCTTTGTTTCAAAACACGTCAAAATATCTAAACATAAACAACCGAGGGGTCTTTCGACAGAAATTTATCAAACACATGTCATTTTTTAAAGTGGCCTAATTTTTCAAGGTTTTTTTTTTCAATACAAATTGAAATCTTTAGGTCGAACTCATTTTTTAATTATTATTCCACAAGTTAAACTCAAAACAATATAAAAAAAATAAGGTATCAAAAAAGACTACCGTTTGTTTACTTAAATTTGAACCAAATAAATAAGAGAATTTAAAAAAAAAAATGTTGCGGTGGGCACTTAATCTTGCCTATCAGTACAACTTCTACATCATCTGAACGTCATGGATGGCCGTCAAAACAATTCCATGAGGTTAGCGACCGCAGTAAACGGCGGACGATAAGCAATGATTTTATCGATCCAAAAGTGGATACGATAGATAAGGCTCTTTTGGCAGCAAGGAGAACGGCGTACAACCGTTGTGAAACCAACCTTGTGGTAATATTTGGTCACGTTTTAATGAACAGTCACAACGCTGCCATAATGTTAATCGCCCAAAGAGATTCTCGAGGCATGATGTCTGCTGAAGAGGTATTTAAGTCCTTCCTCGACTGTGACATGATACAATATACACTGATAGGCAAAATAAAGTGCCCACCTCATCGTTTTTTTCAATTTCTCTCATTGCTCTGCTCATTGGTTCAAATTAAAGTAAACACACTGTATTTTTTTTATTATCTTATTTTTAATTTCTTTTTAAGTTTCAATTACAAAATACTGCAAAAAAAGGAGTTTTACTTAAAGAAAACAAAAAAAAACAATTTGTGTTGAAAAAAAAACAGTGACAAAATAAAGTGCCCACTTCATTAAGGCTACAGAAAACATAAATTAAAGTAAAAAAATAAAAGCATTTCAATAATTGATGTGTCCTCCTTTGGCCTTCAGGTCCTCCTGCAGGCGCTTCGATATGCTCTCGACCAGGTTCTTTAGGTGCTGTGGATCTAGCTCTTCCCAGGCGCGCTCAAGGGCTTCAAAATGGTTATTTTTATTGGTAACACCAGTTTTGTCAACCCTGGCATCGAGAATCGCCCACAAATTCTCGATGGGATTGAGGTCCGGGCTTTGTGGAGGCCATTCCAGCGGTTTGATCCGACAAGATCGGAAGAAAGAATTGGTCTTCTTGGCAGTATGCTTCGGGTCGTTGTCCTGCTGGAATGAGAACTTCTCTTCAAGGCCCGTCTGGATTAAACGAATTAATTAGCGAAACCTCCAGATTTTCTCTCAGGATGTTGATGTAAGAATCTGCCGTCATTATCCCGTTGATTTTCACAATGCTTCCCACTCCACCCCACGAAAAACACCCCCAGACCATCACATTTCCTCCTCCATGCTTCATCGTGCCTTGGATGTGGCGCTCCTGAAGCTCCTCTCCCGATCTGCACCAAACACGAACCCGCCGCTTTCGGTTAAACAGCTCGAGTTTTGATTCGTCCGTCCAGAGAACCGCTTTCCAGAACTCTAGGGGCTTATCAGCATGCTCCTTAGCTAACTTAAGCCGTTAGGCTTTGTTTTCCTTGCTGATAAATGGGCGCTTCCGGGCAAGTTTGCTATTCAACCCCTGTGCTACGAGATGGCGACGAACATTTCGATCGGAAACTGATAACTGAAGGGTTTTCTGGATCTCGCGAACAGTTACCTTCGGGTTCTTCTTGACTTCGCGCATGATCTTGGTGTCCGTTCTCGCATCCGTTTTCCGCTTCCTGCCTCTGCCAGGGCGATCCACCACTGATCCAAACGTTTTAAGCTTCAGAAGAATTTTACCAACCGCTGCCTTACTGATACTGTACTTCTTAGCGACAGCCCTGTGCGATTCACCGTTTTGCAAATCACAAACGACCAATTTTCGGATACACAAGGAATTGCTTTCG
>JASCZW010009512.1:0-41997 GCA_034211315.2 Aedes japonicus | reverse complement strand
TTTGTTCGTTTGTTTGTTTGATATATTGTTCAACACTTTTTATATGATTTTGCCAGGTCTCACAATCAGAAAAGGTATGCCAGTTATTGTGACTGGCAATTTTAACTTATCACTGTTCCAAAGTCAGAGAAACTTCCCTTCTTTGATTTCATGAAGAAGTACCTTTATCTCGACTTGGCTTTGAACTGTGATTAAACAACTAGTCGTGATGAAGATTCTGCCGCTTTAACCTTCGTTCGTGACCTCCGTTTGCAACTGTCAGCAATATTATGCATTTTTCTTGAACCACCGTCCAACGATTTTGATTTTCGACGAATAAACATTAAGTAATGTCAAGCGATTATGATTATAAAGATGAGCAAAATTATCATTAATTTAATAATTTTATATTCCCTAACAGATCCTTAACTATCTTCTAGGCCTTAAAGATAGTCCATCGTAAAACGATGCAACCGTGGCTGTGTCATCATTTAAACCAAAGGCCCTTTTCAGGGCCACCAAAGAGAGTTATAAAGAGTATACAAGAGAATTTTCCCACGCACTGACTTCATAAAACCAAACGGCCCTTTTCAGGGCCACCAAAGAGCTGTAAAGAGTGTACAAAAGAATTTTCCCACGCACTGACTTCATAAAACCAAACGGCCCTTTTCAGGGCCAGCAAATAATATCTCAGAGCATACAATAGAATTTTCTTACATACTGGATTCAAAACGCTGGTCAAATGTCCCATAAGAGCCGCACCCGTCATATTGTGACTTAAACTGCTTCTTTCGGTAAGGGTAAGCGACCAAGCACGAATAATTGAAACCCTTTTAACGCTAATAATAGCCACACAGAATTTCCCTGACAATATAATGCATCACTTGGTTTAACGTAGTCTACGTCAACCGGTCGTGTCTTGTACACAACCCCACTGATTTTTGTTTGTTTTTATTTTTAACCGATACATCAGTTAGCTCATGCCGAGAGTCCCAGCTAACTATATGAGTTTTCAGTTTGACCCAAACCGAGATTATCGGTTAACATAATAAAGCTGTGATCGAAACCGAGAGGTCGGTTGTGCGGATCTCGGTTTCAGAATGCCGAGACTCGGTATATAATTCTAAGTGTGTTGCTTGGGAGTTCCACAAGGCTTACATTTAGGACCGCTTCTATTTATTTTATTTGTGGATGACTTATTCTTCATACTTAACAGACTTAAATGTTTAATTTATGCTGACGAAACAAAACTTTTTTTGGAAATTAAAAACGGTGAAGACTGTGACGTATTCCAAACTGAGATACAAATACTTTAGACACATAGTGTAACTAAAGAATCCAACAGACAAATGTAAAACAATGCAATTTTTTTACACAGGGGGCGACTCCGGCGTATTCGTTAACATCCATACCTCTCACGCCAAAGTCACGAGTTCGAATCTCACCCCCGGAGAAGTTACGAAAATGCCCAAAAGTGGTGTTTGAGTTACTACGACGGGAGGTGAACCAGCCCGAGGCTAAAAATCTCGATAATCAAGAAACAAAAATAAATGATTACACACACACACTAAAAAAGTATGGATACTACATGAAACGCAATTTGAAAAAATCACAACATTTAGGTCAACGTAATGGTTTTCCGCTGCATCTTTATGTTCAACTAAGGGTATTTCAAGTATCCATTCTGAATAATAATAAGTCCATCATAATAACATAATAAGGCCTGTACTCGAAATAAATGCACCAGAGAAAAGTGTACGCCAAAAATTTATTTTAAGTCGGATTTTTTTATAATCAGGTCCGGCTAAAATAATGTCTCGCCTCCGTGGGACCGCACGAAGGGCAACAGACGCTTCTGGAGGTACTCGGTGCGGTAAATTTTGCTGTTGTTGGTACCCGTTGTGATGCACGGTTTACTCAGTTGGCATATGGCCTGCCAGAGCAAGTATTTTTGGGCGAATTTGTCCACTTTCTTCTTCCTTATGTCTTCAGGAACATCAAACTATGATTCATCAACCGTTGCAACGTAGAACTCCAGCCCCGGTATCTGCTTTGCGTCTGCCTTAATGTAGGTTTCGTCATCCAAAACCACACACATCGGTTTGCGTTAACCACTCTCGGTACAGCTTCCTTGCGCGGGATTGGGCCGCCGTGTTTTGTTGATCACCAGGCGGAACACTTTGTCTTCAGAGCGATGTCGCGAATCAAAAGGTTCGGATTACACTTGAAATAATCCAACACCTTCCGGGCCTTCACAGGGTCACTTCCAGGCCGCCACTCGGTCGTCTGGGACTGCTTAAACGATTTTACCACCCGAGACACATTTGTATGGGTGATTCCCAGTTGTCTTCCGATCCATCTCATGGTCGCCGTCGGATTTTCCATAAAGGCGCGCAAAATTCTCCAGCGATTTTCTTCTTGTTTAGATACTCAATAACCACTGAGCCGATTATAATGAAATATTGCACATGTGAACAATTTACTCCAAACTAGTTATACCAAAATTTTCATCAATTTATACCAATGGATAAAAAAGTTACACACAGATAAAAATGGTGCATGTTTTCCGAGTACAGGCCTTATTACACGACCTTCAGAAATTATATTGGTTGCTCGCCATTGTCCTTTAAAATTACAAGACCATCCATGTAAGGTGAAAGAGCCACTCCTCGCTTCTACGCATCATCTGCGCTTCAGTTGTATTTCGACACTAGGCAATCATCGACGTGTCAAATTTCTTTTGCTTCCTGCGACAGTAAACCACACATTTTCAATAGCTGATGTAAAACATGTGCAGTTAAGTTTACTTCCCCTGGAAGCAAAAGAAAGTTCACACGTTGATGCCTGCCTAGAGTCGAGAACAACTGAAGCGCATATTATGCGAAGAAAGAGGAGTCTTTCAGTTCACATAAATGGTCTTGGCGAACCATTAATTACGTCACGCAAAAAATGACTTTTACTACCCCCCCCCCCCCCTCTTGACACGTTTTTTGCATGGACCAAATTTTTTGTATGGATCGTCACGTTTTCTCACCCCCCCTCCCCTTACTGCGTGACGTAATTTATGGACCTTCCTTGTAATTTTATAGAGCAATGGCGAGCAACCTGTTTTCATATCCAAATCCAAATTCCAATCCAAATCCAATCCAAATCCAATCCAAATCCAAATGTCTGTCTGTCTGTCTGTCTGTCTTTTACAGACTTGGAAACTGCTGATTCGATCGGTGAGAAAATTTGAATGTTGGAGTATTTGGATCCGGAAAATGTTCTAATGATAATTAAAGACCCTCCCTCTCTATAAGGAGGAGAGGCTCCTATACAAATGAAACACAAATTTCTGCATAATTCAAGAATCAATCAAGCAAATGGAACCAAATTTGTCATGTGGAGGTTTTTATCGGCAGGAAATGTTTCTACAGGGGCTTGAAACCCCTTTCTTTTTGGAAATTGAAATTTCAACCAAATATCCCGACTAATATTGCCCAAACCATCCAGCTTTATTAATTTTTATTAAGTTTTATGAAAGCCACTAGAAATCCATTCGGTTTTATTATGGCAGCAAGAGATGCCAATAGGTTTCAAATTTTAGTCAGGTTTATAAGAACCTGCACAGCTTCTTTACAACGAGATTAAAATTCTTCTAAAATTCCATTTACTCCTATCAAAGATTTTATTTTGACTTTCGCATAAAAAAAAACTCATAAAATGCTGTTTTGAAATGCCGTTGTAGGACTCATTCTAATTATCTTATTATGGTCAGTTTAAAAAGCTTTCTAAAACCATTTTGCCTCCAATAAATGCATTAAACGGCTATTTGGAATTGAAGAAAGCTACCAAGCGACTAGATAGTTTTATAGTAGCCATTTCTTAGATAAATTGGCTTTTTGGCAAAACTGTGATTTCTTGCAATGGAATATATGAAATATATTAAAATGTGGAAAATAAATTCACCAAATTTTAAATGTAATACAAATTAGCTGTAGATCTGAAACAAACTTCCATATTTGTTTAGAACCTTATTGAATTCCATCAATTTTCAGAAGTGATTAATCGTGATTGATTTACCGAATCTATTTCTTTCAATTTTGTTTTTGTTGTTGTAAACTCGCATGATTTCCGAGGCGCATTAATTTTAAGCTCTTATAGTGCCAATATTCACCATTCAATTTGCATATGATTTGAAGCATAATACGCTATAAAAAAACTCAATCTGTTTTATATATCTTGCTATCAAAGATAATTTCCCGCATCACTAGAACGTTTTTCTTAGATATTATTTACTGTTGAATGAATCAGAAGAGCAGAGAATCGAACAAATCAGAACAACAAAAACCAACCACGATATCGCCGTGAAGTTTGACAGCTGTGGCCATTCGGCCCAATGGTGGTTTTGATGGCGGCCAATAGGTTTTATGATGGTTCTCAAGTGGTCATAACATCTTTCACTAGAACATTTTCAAAATTTTTATGGTCTTAGAAAGGTTTTATGAATTTGTTTTCACAACCGTCTATAGAGTGGGTCACTTTATACACATTTTGGCTTTAAAGATGCATAGAGAAGGTGTTGGTGGACAAAACAGCTTTGAATGTAGTTTCATCAACAAGGAGGGAGGAGTGCTATACGGCTGGAATAGAACTGAAATTGTTACTGAGGATGAGAATCATCCAGGCAACTAAAACATAAAAGGTGATTTCTTGGGATAGAAGTTTGAACCTTCTTTAAGTCCAGAAAAAGGGGTGATTCAGCTACCCTCAGTGCTACATTATGAACATGAAGTTCATCTAAGGTTATGCAAGAGAAACTTACGTTCAAACTGACAAGATACAGCGTAGTTTGAAAATAAATGTTTTGTTTACAGGGATGCCAGATATTTGTTTGAAATGTCTGTGACAAATATTTGAAATGTCTGGGAATGTCTATAAAAGTCTGTAAATTTTTGTTTAGAAAATTAGACTTCTTTCAACGAAAAGACGTAATAAGAGAGCGAAGTATGTCATTTCCGCTATTTGTGTGACTATGTAAACATGTCTGCATCTATGTCTTGGATTGTATGCAACCTTACACTATTTTTTTTTCATATTTTTAAAGTGACACTGAAGCTTGAAGCATTCGCATAGATGACACAATTTTCTATAGTTTTTTTCCCCCTAACGCTCTTTCCAGTTTTTTATTTTGAAATAAAATTTAGTTTTCATTTGATAAATTCAACAGACTTTTTTTGAATCCTAGAGGGTTTGAGCTGTTTAGTGGAATACCTGTAACTAGAAATTAGAAGAAGAATTAGTATCTTCCATTTAATTCCAACTACCTTTGCTTATCTTCGACAGATACGTGTATTTCGTCTACAATGTGCAGACTTCTTCAGTGTCTCGTACTAATAACTCGACTTATTAGTTATTAGTACGAGACTTATCGAGTTATTAGTACGAGACACTGAAGAAGTCTGCACATTGTAGACGAAATACACGTATCTGTCGAAGATAAGCAAAGGTAGTTGGAATTAAATGGAAGATACTAATTCTTCTTCTAATTTCTAGACTTTTTTTTTTGATTCAACAAAAACCATTGATGGTGTGTACCATATTTTAATATGGTGTCATTATCACTCATGATCATCAATATCATTATGGTCATAGGAATGATTTTTGTATGGACTGCTTCTACGGTTAGTCAGTGATTATCTCTTTAATTTCAGGGAAACTCTCTCCTGATCTTCTGCAAGGCTCTTTGCTTTATTCTAGGAAGTTTCCTCCTGAACTTCAGGCGAAATTCCTCATGAGCTTCTTGGCAGTCACTCCTTATTTTCTTCGAAATGCACATTTAAGAACCCAACCTTACCTTCCAGAAACATTTGGTAATTTTTTTCCTGAACACAGTTACTTTCTAAACTTCTGATAAGTTCTATCCTGAACTACGAGGAAAGTTTCCGCAAAACTTTGAGAAAGTACTCTCCATAATTTCTTGGAAAATCTTCTTAAGTTGTTAAAAGTTTCTTCCTGAACTTCTGAGAAGTTTTTTTCTGAACTGCCGAAATAATCTTCTCTGAACTTCAGGAGAGTATTCTCCTGAACTTCGGGGAAGTTTGTTCCTGAATTTCTGAGAAATTCCTGCTTGAACTACTAGCAAGATCCCCCTATACTTCTGGAAAGTTTCTTCCTGATTTTATCAAAAGAATCTACCATAACTTCTGAGATTTCGTGAACTTCGAGAAGTTCTCATTCTGAAATGCTGGAATGCTCGATTTGGAACTTTGGGGAAGCTTTCTAGCACTTCTGGGTCGTTCCAACTAATTTTTTGGTCTCTTCGCAACTTCTGAGATGTCCTCTTGTGAACTTCCGAGGAGTTTTTTACTGATTTTTTTTTAATTCCTTCTTGACAATACAGGTAGTTCCCTCTCTGATAGGTTTCTTCTTGAAATTCGAGGAAGTTTTTTTCTGAGCTTATTCTTTTAAAACTTCCAAATTTCCAGAACTGTGAGGAAAATCATATTCGAAAATTTTTCGGAAAATTCATTTAAATTTGATCTTGAAATTTCTTGCTGGACTTCTGAAAAGTCCTCTTCTGAACCTTTGGGAAGTTTTCTCCAGAACTTTGGGAAAGTTTGTTCCGGAACTATTGGGAAATTCGTGCTGAAATTAGAAGGAAGTACCCCCAATGCTCCTGAAAAGTTTCATTCTTTTCTCTCTAAAGAATTTTGAGAAATCCTTATTCTGAAATGCAGAATGTTCTCCTCTGAGCTTTGAAAAAGTTGTCAAGCAATTCTAGAAACACTTTTTTAAATTTTCGCTAGTAATCGCGAGCAAATTCCATTTAATTCCACTATGAGCTTATCCTTTGACAGATAGGCCTATTTCGTCTGCTACTTACAGACTTCTTCAGTGTCGAGTGCTCGACTTCGATTTTTTATTTTTAAAAAGTGATCAAATGAAGTGTTAAATTTTAAATTCTCCTAGTTTCCCAATCACAATCGTTCTACTAATACGCTCAAAAAAGTTTTTTTTTTTAAATAGTGTTTAAAAAAAGTGAAAGTGAATTCTAGAAAGTTCCGACTAACTTTACGAGAAGTTTTTTCTGGAACTTCTGGGAAGTTACTTCCTGAACTCGAGAAAAGTTCTTTCCTCAACTGCTATAACGCATCCCGTCTGAAACTTGGGGAAGTTTTTTTTTCTAAACTTCTGAGAAGTTCAATCTTGAATTTCTGGGAAGAACTCTGAAAAATTCTAAACTTCAGAGAAGTCGTCTCCCCTACACTTCTTCCTGAAGCTCTGATAAGTCCTCTCCTGATTCTTGGGGAAGTTCTGTCTTGAAATTCTGGTAAGTATGATCTTGAACTTCGGTAAAGAATTTTCGAAGGTTCTTCTTGCATGCTTGCTCCCAATACTTCTGAAAAGTTTCTACCTGATCATAGGAGAATTTTTTTTTCGAGGAAGTCTCTAAGATTCTGAAATATGGTTTGTATTTTTGTGAACCTTGATTTTCCTTGTGACCTAATAGCGAAGGACCAATGTTACTAATGCTTTTTCGCATTGGTTTGAACACGCGTGAGATTGAAAACTACCATAAGAAGGGACTCCATGGTACCCTCGGAAAGGGCCTATACGATACATATCTCCGGACCCAATGTGTCTCCAAGTGACCCACTGCATTCGTTTCTTCAAGGATTTAAAGTATACGGTATTTACGGTATTTTAAAATATTTCCACAAAGCTTCTTACCGTATCTACTATACTGTTCAGATCCTCGTACGTTTTAAATCCGAACTTCATAGAATACCTTTATTTGAAATTTAAAAAAATATTTCAAATGTCTGTAAAAGTCTGCAACATAAATAAAATGTCTGCTAAATGTCTGCATCGTTTAAAAAGTCTTCAATAAAAATGAAAAGTCTGCAAATTTACAGACATGTCTGTGAATATGGCATCCCTGTTTGTCTATGAAATGCTTCTACACTGAAAGAAAAACCACGGTAGAAATCACCGATCCGAAGGTTAAATTAAAAACACAAAGAAAAATAAAAACAAAAACAATATAAATTCAATACAACTCTATAATCGACGTTACACATTAGAAAACGAAAATATTTTAACATAACTCATTCCGAAAAATAACAATAAACGCCCCAGTTCTATTGAATTTTCATTCATTTAGCTAGTTATTAAATCACAATGGTTTCAAAGCATTGCGTTATGATATTCAAAAGATCATTTCAAATGCATCCCACAATTATAATTTCTGCAATAATAATTTCCAGACAGTGCTAGTTTTGAATCTTAAAAGCAATTTCTAAGCGTAATTTGACAGCATAAATCAATTATCGAAACACAATTCGATCTCTATTTGCATAATTGAATCCCTTATCGGCGGCGGCACACTGCTTGATGTTAAAATATTTTGACTGCAAATGGTGCTTTCATTCCTTTCCGGAGGAGAAGAATTTCTATAACTCATTGATTCTAAATGGACGAAAACCACCAGACGAAATGTGACCATAAAAGCAACAAAGTAGCAATCTCGATTCTCGACTGTTGTTCCTCTCTTTCCCCCTTTCCCTTCGTGCAATTTCTTCTCAAAGTGGCTGCAGTGCCATGGCGGAGAGAATGCATTTGATGACCCTTTTGAAAACAGAAACCAATCAGCTCAAAACATACAAAGAAATAAAATAAAATAACGGAAACTGTGCTGTATGCCGCTGGAGGAACAACTTTGTTCTGAGAAATAGAAATATCATCAACGGTGACATTGCAATGAGCTGGTTTTTATGATCCGTTCTATTGTTTTAAAATGGAATCCATTGCTGTGGAAAGTGGTGACACAGTGATGATGCAAAACGGTCAAATAGTGATCATAATGAATCGTTGCTGTTACTTGTTTTGCACTTTTTAGAGAAACAGAAGAAAATGATATCATTCAGTAACTTCAGGAGAGAACTAACCGCTTGATCCGAAGTGCGTATCCGACGATGGTCAACGCCTCCCTCAAGGTCAACTTTCTCAAGTTGGAAAGTCCATACTAGGAAATAAATTACGCTTCCAATCCATTGCCCCAAGAAAGGAGCACAAAGCGACGGGATCAAAACGCACCGTTTTCTCGTCTCTCGCAACTTCTGCAAAACCGCAATGCCATTTAATCCGGCCCTTTTTTGTGCTCAGGTGGATTTCGATTCACGTGCTCATTGCTGCTGCTGGTGCTTGGCATTGGCATTCAGTAAATAAGCAAAGATTGAATTTGTCGATAACCCAACTAAAGAAAAGTTTAATGTTTCATCTTTCGAAGCGACTGCCTCTGCTGGTTTTACTATTTTCAGAAACTTCAAGCAACTCCTTTCCAATTCCGGAACGAACGACGCCCACCGAAGACCGAGCAGTGAATTGAGTATCGCATATTTATAACCTACCAATAAAGTACCCATTTAGACCTGAAGCAAGGCAACACACTAAACAGCCATTGCAGTGCCAATATTTCCAAAGTTATGATTATGCATAAAGCATTTCATCGGGTTCGGGCACTGGAGTCAGCTTCTTTCGATGATCGGTGTGTTTAAAATGCAAAGCACGAAGCCAAAGTTCGGCTCCGGCACGTTTGTTTCTGTGTTTGCACTTTGCTGCTCTCCCATCATCCAGGTCCAAAAGGCAGCCAGGAGCAACTCCAGTGCTATTGTACGCTTAGGAGGAGTTGCCGCTGCATCATGATCCACTCCGAAGGGGCCAGTGTAAACTTAATTTGCATCCGATAAAGGTGCAATGGGACGCAACGAGCAGGAGGAGGTGCAAAAGTTCCATTTAAGAGCCCAATTGAACAGCAATTTGGTAAACAAAGAAATAATTGGATGGTTTATTGAATGTTCGGTTGGATTTTGCAAATTGAAACATAGTTACCAGAAAATGATTTGCAAGGAACTGCGTAGATGTTTTCAATACTGGGGATCACGTTCCGAGTGCGAAAAGTTAGAGCGTCACGAAATATGCTTGGATTTTGAACGTCTACTCCATCCTTTTACGATCGATTTCCAAAGTATTTGCACTCATTGATTCACTACACAAATCCATTGATTATAACATTAAACTATAGATCATTGCACCGAATGTATTAACCTCACTTTTTTGACAGTTCAGGGAGCTTGTTTACAAGGTGTTAGAATTTTGAATCGCTCAATCGAAAATTTTCATTAGCTTTTTCCGGACTTGCGATAAGATTCGGGAAATGATGTTAAAATAAGCACTAGTGTCTGTTTTCCTGCTGTTTTACTCAACCGTAATAAATTTAGAGCACAAAATCTCAAACCGATCTCACTGAAAATATTCTAAGTCCACGTAAACAAGCTCCCTGAACTGTCAAAACTGCATTGATGACGCCATCGTGCAATCATCTATTGAAAATAACTCAAATAAAAGATGATGTCTTATAATTTCGTTTTGCAGACTAATTTTCCTATTTTCTTATCACAGATTTCAACTGTAAGAGATGGAGCTGCCATACGCAGGGTTGCCACATTCACAGATTTATCTAGATTGACACAGATTTTCTTAAGTTTTTTCATACAGAATATCTGCATGTAAGGATTACAGATTTTTAGATAAACCAGTGTGCTGTTTTAGGCCCATTCAGCAAGAGAAAATAATTGACACTGATATCACAGTGACACATGACAGTAAGTATGTGTGTGTGCTTCCAAATGACTTCTCCATAATTTTTATGAGATAATGCTTAAAGAAAATTTGTATATAATTTCCCAAAGATTCTATCAAAAGTTCTAAGAGTTTCTTGAGATTTTTGTTCTGGCTTTCCTATAACGGGTGGCAATTAAAATTTTGGAATTTTTTCGAGGCCTCTATGCTCAACAACAAACGAGCTCAGAGAGAAATAAGAGTAAGTATGCGTTAGCTCTTTCTCTCCTCTTTCTGCTAGTATTTTCTGTTTTGTTTATGCTTGCTCAGTTTTGCTCAAAATGCCGTCGAAACAAGAAGTATTTCATGAGAGCGTTGTACAGTTCTACGAACTGCACAGAAATCTCGGCAAACGTATACGGTGCAACATTTTAAAAGCGAAAATGTTGCGACTTCGACTGTTTACCATATCCTAATATCCCCAACAACTGCTCGCAAGCAAGATAGTGGAAGACCAGCCAAAATTATGGACGCAAAAGGACTTCGTTCTCTTTCTCGTGCCTTCAACAACAAGGATTCACTGAGCCAACGGGATGCCGCAAAAAAGTTCAACTGTTCTCACCAGTACATCTGCAAAACATTGAAAAGAGTCGGAATAAAGTGCCGAAAGAAGACACGAGCCCCGGAATATACTGATGCACAGATTTCAACGTTGAAATCCCAGTGCCGTTGGTTGATTAAAAATTATTCCGGAAAAAGTTTTGTTTTGGACGACGAAAGCTACTTCCCTCTTTCGAAGACGCAGATTCCCGGAAACGATCGATACTATTCAACGGATAGTTCTACTACACCTCCGAACATAAAATATAAGTTTAAACATAAGTTTGAACAGAAAGTGATGCTGTACATTGCCATATCCGAGAAAGGCATTTCTAAGCCATGGTTCAAGCTCTCTGGTTTGGCAATCAATCAAGATGTGTACCAGAACGAATGTTTGAAGAAAATTTTGATCCTGTTTCTACAAAAACATCATGCTGATGGACAATACGTGTTTTGGCCGGATAAAGCGTCATCGCATTACGCCATAAAAACACAATCGTTCCTGTATACCCATTCGATCCCATTTGTACCCAAAAACCACAACCCGACAAATCTGCCTCAGTGTCGCCCAATCGAAGATTTCTTCGGGGTTTGAGATCCTTGGTGTACAAAAATAACTGGAGAGCCACGAATTGCAAACAGTTGATTGGTAGAATCAAGAGATGCATTCGCAAAGTTGACAAGGAGGCCGTACAACGCTCCTGTTCCGACATCAAACGGAAGCTTCGCCGAACATCCGATTACGGACCGTTTTCAAATGTTCACTAATTTTTTTCAACAATGGACAATGTATCTTTTATTTGAATAACTCAGATCTTCTTCAACTATGTTTGTCTTTTTTTGACAGCTTGAGAAAGAAATTCCAAAATTTTAGTTGCCACCCGTTAGATATTCTTCGGAAGATTGTAGAAATTCCAGTAGGGATTCTTTCAGGAGTTTCTTCTGGCATTTCGTCAGCTGTTTTTTAAAAAGCCATTCCTGAGCTTTTAAAGTTTTGTTAGTCGAAAGGAATCACTATAGGACACATGAAGTAACTTCATTAATACTATCAGGTAAATCCTAAAGTAATTCTTTTTGATAATCCTGATCTGTTCGAGAAATCCATGAAGAATTGTTTCCTGCTATTCCAATTCTCAACAGTAAAAATTCCGCAAGGAGTTTGCTCAGAATTATTTTTTAAATTTTGTCTACGATGTCTGCAAGAATTCTCACATACACTCCGTGTCATAACGATTGAACCGGTGATTTTTTTTCGAGATGTCTTGGGTTAATTAGTGATTTTTCGAAATAAGTTGCACAGAATAATAAATACTTGTTGTCTATTTTTACTATAGAATTTTCGACTCTTAGCATATTGTGTTTAGCTTCATAATAAAAGATTCATAAATATTAAATGTTCCACAACTATAGAACCAGTTAAAAATTTATTTCTCTTTTAAAGATTTCAACGATGTTGTGTGTGTGTGTGTGTGAGTGTGTGTGTGTGTGTGTGTGTGTGTGTGTGTGTGTGTGTGTGTGTGTGTGTGTGTGTGTGTGTGTATACAATCCAACTCCCACTATCCGGCAGTGATTTTATGGAACAAAAATGTCTGCAGCTATCATGCTTTTATTCTAATCACAAACTGTAAACATTTTTAGCCCGGGTGTTGAAAGGTGATAGCTCTGTTGAGATCCAGTGACCCATTTCAGAATGCCTGGTCACTCACGTCCATTCCGAGGTCACTTTCACTTACAAAAAGCTCCGCAACACAATACTTATATCAATTGGATATTTGTACTATTTACACTTCCATTATCGCAACTTGTTCTGTTACGATCATGGCACGTATTTAGTAGTATGTAATTCGTATTGATTTATAATTACTTTGATCTCACCAGAAATGTTTGATGTTTTCTTGCTGATCCTGCTCCTTTTGTTCCACTTTTAGTATCTTTTTTCGTATCTTCCACTGAGAGATTTATTGTTTTTTTCTGTGCTCACTCGATCACTCACGTAGCTAACAATAGTTAACCGGAATCCATTGTCTTTAAAACTAGAATGTTCCTGAAATTAAATAAGCAAAATCGCTTCACGCTAAAAGATTTCGATAAAAGTATAGCATCTCGGGTTACCATTCCCATTTTCTTCTCATTTCTGATTTCGTACTTTTTATTTATTGTTAATTTTAATTCTTTTTAATTGTTGTTGAAAGCAAGCCACAAACAGAATCAATTGATTGATACATCAAACCTATATTTCCGATTAATATGAATAATGGATCATGAGATGAATAATGGAACAGTTCCCCTATCTGGTAATGCTTTCCAAAAGTGTGCTGGTTTGTTTTGATTTGATTTGAAACTATTTCAACTGATTCTATATGATCAAATGCAGCATTTCTTCTATTTGCAAATACTGTAGTTGACCATTGATCGCCATCTCAGAACTATAATATTTATCGGTAAGAAGTACTAGAGGATTACCAAAAGCACTTTTGGGCTGCATTTCCATTGATCTGGCAACACTGGTGAGCTTCTTTCCAAAATGGTAAAGAACCAGACCAGCCCTGGGACCTGGTAATTGAAGTTAAACTACTTCACGGTTTTGCCAGTGCCCAGGGTTTTCCAACGATGTTTACCTGAAAATCAAAATCAAATTGTTAATAATGGGTAGGTCCTCCTTGGTTCTCAATCAGTTCAAACAACCTATTCGGCATACTCTGAATTAAGTAACGGCAAGTAGATACTTGTATTCCTTCCCATGTAGACAAGACGGCTTGTTTTAGGTCATGAACGCTTGCGTACTGCTTGTTGTCTGCATATACTTCACGTACGATCAATTCCCTAATATTCTCGATCGGGTTTTGGGCTGCAGAACAAGCTGGCAATTCCATAGTTTGAACTCCATGTTTGTTGAACCTCGCCATAGTCGCTCTACTTGTATGATCTGATGCATTATCTTGCTGAAATGTGTAGCCAACTCGACGATTTTGTCGTAAGAATGGTAGCAAATGACTTTCGAGTATCTCAATGTACTACCGGTTGTTTATTCTGGTGGATGGAAAAGCAATCTGCACCGTTTCAGCTCGACAAAATGCGTCCCAAACCATCAAACTACCACCATCAAAGTTACGAGTCGAAAAGTAACGCTGCTCCTTTCTTAAGTCCCTCCAGTATGAAAAAGTCGTCTAGGCCATCCAGATTGATTTTTTTTCGTTGGAAAAAATTACCTTCTTGGACAAAGGAACCTAATTAATTTTATAATAGTGCATAATGAAGGTAACATGCATTACTCCAATCTCTACGCATATTAGCTCGTGTGAATTCGAGTCGGGCTTGCTTATGGCGAGGTAAGAATCGTGAAGCTTGCTTCAGTTTTTGCCGCTAAATATAAGGAGAGCTTTTCAATATCCGATAGATTGTAGAACATGAGACGTCAAGTGATAACTCAGCTTTAAGGGCCACCCACAATTGATACGTTGCGGATGCATTGACGTAAATTTGACAGAAAAGCTATGGGAAAACTGTCAAATTCACGCAAACGCATCCGCTACGTATCAATTGTGGGCCAGCTATTGATTTGTTTCAAACTTTTGAGCGAGTTACTTGCAGTTTGAACAATTCTTCGTTACGTTCTTTACAACAAATTTTTTTGGGTCCATTTGCTTGTTATTCCCATATCGTTCTGGATATCTAAGAAAATGATTATGACGTGATGCGATCTTCCCAACCAACATTACATTCGCGAAATGCAAAATTTTAACTATGTCTTCTTCCGTCAGATACGTTCCACGCGGCATTATTCCGGAGCATTCACAAACATGTCACAACACGATAAAATGTGAAAGAAAACTGAAGCGCAATACATACAGATAGTTTTGTATGTACTGGTTTTGTAGTTATGATACAGCAAAAATGAGTGATTTTATTATTATCCACTCACACACTATATCAATGGATTCAGAAGTGTTGTGGTGTTAGTCAACTTCCTCACACAGTTTCTGCATGTAAATAAATGAAACGATAGAATTCATTCTTCATTGAAACATATGGACTTTTTAAGTGGATCTATTGTTATGAAACGTGTATAGTTCTGCAGAAATTACTTCAATAATTCCTCAAGTATTCCAAAGGGGAAGTGTTTTTTTTTTCAAGTTCCTAAAGAGATTGAGCCACAAATTTTGGCAGAATTTCCTGCAAGGATTTAAACATAAATACTGTTCTTCCAATTTAGAAGTATTTTCATGCATTCCCGCAGAGGATTAAAGGGAAGTCTGAATAATTTTCTCGATACTTATTATTGCTGTTCGAAGCATTTCGAACGTTATTTTTGGTTATTTCTAATACAATCTTGCAGTGCGTAAACCCATATATATTTTGCGCAATTTTTACAGTTCCAGGTCAATGCCACCGATTACAAAAAAATCAGGCTTGTGAACTTTGGATCAAATAAAGCATCGTTCTCACCGATCCATCAAGAAGCTGCTGAAACGTGACTGTCCTTATTTGATGATTAAGTAAGGTTCTTGCCACTTTTTGGCGCTCTGTGAAGCTACACATGCGAAACGCAGTCATTGTTCCTGAGACAGTTGATGCAAGATGTCTACAGTTACTTGTTTTGCAGCCCCAAACGATCCAAATGATGTTCCTTGATACAAAGTTTATTGGCATTCAAGCCAGTTGTCGAAAGGAACTTGGATTTTTTTTCGGAGCTCGAGTTGTTTTTCTCGTTCCAACCTAACTGCGACAGCGCATTCTCTGTCACAGCAGCCACTTCTCCACTTCTTGAGCTACGTATTGCCCCTTACCAACAGAGGGAACCGTATCTTCCTGTCAAAAGCTCCGGAATTCCCGGACTTGTGCAATCACCTGTGCAATACATCTGAAAAGCAAATGCTTTCGCCGCAAGCCACCGTACAACGTCATCGACTGCCTGCAGCCAACAAGCAATCGGTTCAAAGCAACCGCGAATTGACGATACCAACCCCGACTCATTGGACCACAATGCCAGACTACTAGCCAGCAGCAGTTTTGTCACGCTTCCGGTTTAATCAGTCACCGAGCAGGCGGTGCCGATACAGGTGAAAATTTCGCCACTCTTAACCGCCACAAAGGAAATCGTTGCGCTCAGTGGCGGCGCAAATCCATCCGCTGTTTAAGCTGTAGAGCAAGACGATTCCTGGAATCAAAGCAGTTCGAGTATAACACTCACGACACACCCGAAAGCAAGCCACTGAAGGTGGACTACAGGATTACACACCGAAGGATAATCCTGCAGTCCTGTATAGTCGAAGAACTGAAGCGACTGAACCTCAAGCTGATCAAGATGTTCCCCATGAAGAGGCCCGAGACAGGAACGCATCGGGATCAGCTCTACCTGGTTCACCTGGAGAAGGGCTCGGTCAAACTGAATGACCTCCGTAAAGTGCAAGCTCTCTTCAACATAATTGTTGAAGGGGAGTCGTACCGCCTCAAGAAGCGTAACGTCACGCCATTTGCGAACTGAACTTCCTTCGGTCATAAAACAAAGAACTGTGGCATGTGTACAGGAGCGCATGAATCGGCGAGATGTGATCAAATGGAGGAGACTGCCGAGCCTAAATGTGCCAATTGTGGGTACCTAACCCTGTAACCGTGCGGGGGAAGGGTGCTGAATCTCAGTAAAACGCGATGGCTTAAGCGCCACTCCCATTAAGGGAGACCACCGGTCGTGTTGAATATGCCCGACTAATTTTTGAAACTGGTTTCTCAGAGGAACCACCCGAACGGTACTTTAGGAAAACCCTACTTCAAACGCACATATGCTGCTGAAACCTCAAATGAACACCTTCTGCCGATAAAATTAACGAAAATCCCACCAATCCATTCAAATTATATAATTTCCGTAGTCTCTTTAGACTTTAAAGCCAGAACCAACCAACGAACCTGTTTCCAAACGAATGTGCTTGATTGGAATAGACGAACGCAATATTGAAAATGACGAATGAGCCAGCTAAAGGACGAAACGTAAATAAAAAACGGAAACTAAACAACAAACTCCAATCTCAATCTATTTAACATCTATTTACAAGCTTCACTCGTGTTG
This sequence comes from Aedes japonicus, assembly GCA_034211315.2. Lineage (NCBI taxonomy): Eukaryota > Metazoa > Arthropoda > Insecta > Diptera > Culicidae > Aedes > Aedes japonicus. The sequence continues at coordinate 24,749 of JASCZW010009512.1, read as the reverse complement.
GACAGAACTTGCTCTAAAGCTACAAATTATCTATCTAATCATGGCCATGAAAACTTTGTACGGACATACCTGCGCAGGTTTTTTCTGATGACGGTGATGACGGTGACAAACGAAGCAATGCTGATGACGGAACGAAGCGACGATAATTTGAAGCGGTGATGGCGGTTCAGGAATGGTGACGGTTCCGAAATGGCGACGGTTCCGAAATGGCGACGGTTGACCACACAAATGGCGTGTCGCGGTGTACCTAGACCCGTGCGCAATATGGCCGAAACTAGAGTTGCGGAGAGAATGGCGGCTGGACGGAAGGCTTCCGATTTATATTTTGTCGAGAACGTCCGGAATTGACCGTCTCCTTCAATATAGGAGTCCCCTTTCCCAAGCGACCCGGTTCGCGTACCTTTCCGCTATGACCGAGCGGGGTTAGGAAGACTACTTGCATGGGTAGGTCCGGTTCAGTGTCCGACACTTGACAACGGATCACTGAAACCGCGCTCTCGCTATTGGTTCCACAAGGATTGTAACGTAGGGTGGAAACACGACGGATTATTGGCAACCGTCGGAATAACTTCGCTAGTTTTCCGAGCGAACTTCACTCTCCTCCGTTTAGCTACCTGATCAGGCGGGCCTTTGCAGGGCGCACGAGTCTGGCGTTCTTGCAGACGACGTTCACCAAATCGCTCAAATCAAATTCTTCAGCATCCACGATCGCCGAACGAGGAATATTAAACCAGCCCGTACAACACAAAAAGCCCGTCGAACGAGCTGTCCAACGCGAAATGACAAAATTAAAATCAAGAAACACCCGAAATTAAACATTTAGTAACATTACCTTTTTGTACGTATTCACAACTTTTAATCGATTTTACCAGTTATTTGCAACGCATATGCTACACAAAAGCACTCTAAAAACTGAATATACAAAAAAAAAAAAGTTACATCTATGAACTGGCTCATGCCATTATTTAAACAAGTCACCTTTGACTAAACACTTGAAACACTTAACAACCGCGTCAAACACAACTGTTTTCCAGCCGATTCGCTAGCTTAATGGCCGGCTTAAACCTCCATTGCCCAAGAAACCACGGAATCAAAGAAATTGAATCGGACGCGAGAAATGATGTTCGGCTTAGCCATTGTATTGTATTCAGGTGTTCATTTGATATCCATCTCTTTCGCATATGTAGCCTCCCATAAAAACAAACTTTCATCCTAGCGTGCTATAAAAAAAGCTTCCACCTATCATGCAATAAGAAACCCTACAAATGTACAATGAATAACACGACTCAAAACAAGAATCCAATTGGAAACGAAAATCTAATTTGAAACACATAATCTACTATTTACATTACCTTGAACTACAAATCTAGTATTTACATATTTACACTTATACAAAATTGGTCCAAATAAACGCACCGCGTTACAACCCAAGCGCGTGGAATTTCTTGAAATCCGGAGGAAGGCGTCTACCCGAAATCTGAATGGGCAAAAACGCCATCAACCTCGGTTGATACGGTTGAGAACTTCCCGCCGTTCAGATACAGTTAGCTGAGTCTTCCGCCTCTCCAGGTGAACCATCGGAAGAAAATCCGCCAGCAAGTATTTTCCGTACAACATCGACTTGCAGCAGCCGCTACAGCGCCGTCAGTGCAATACGTGCGTCTTCCCGGGGGAATTCCAGGCTTTCGCGCTACCTCAGCCCATGCGTTAGATGATGATTCGCTCTTCTCTCCGGACCAGATGTTGGAGTTCGTACAAGCAATGTACAGAGAGCTAAGTCGCTGCCGTTCCTAGGAACAACAAATCAAAACCGCCACCAGGGTGCTGCTCAAATTCATAAACCAACATGTGCCGTGAAGAAACCATTAACATCCTCAATTGGAATGCTTGCTCTGTAAAGAATAAAATCCTTAACTTCATTGATTTACTAACAGAGAAGGATATCGGCATCGCCACAATCACAGAGACGCACCTCAAGCCTGAGGTGAATCTCTACTTCCCCAACTTTCGGATTGTAAGGCTGGATCGAAACCATACAGGAGAGAAGGAGTGGCCATCGCATAACGGCTCAACATCAGCTGCCACTCGCTGCGTTTCCGGCTGAAAGTCATCGAGGCCATAGAAGTTGAAGTGGACATTCCCTCCGGCCCCATCACCATCATCGCGGCCTACTGCCCCGAGCAAACAAACACCAGCGACGGCTCGGCAGCGGCACTACGGCAAGGCATCCACGGCGACGAGGGCAATTCATCATCGCCGGCGACCTCAATCTCAACACCCGGAGGAACCCCAATAGTACAATCGTCCTGAAAGGCTTCGAAAAAGGACACTACACCATCTCGAGCCCGGGTTGTCCCACCCGTTTGAGCCGTTCTGTTGCTCATGGTACCATCGATATCTTCCTGATTAACATGACGAATATCTCCGATTCTGTCTTCCATCCGGAAATCAACTTGAACCACTATCCGGTGGTAGCCGAAGCAGGTTCATCCGTCAACCGGTTCCAAGCTTTCTGGCGCATTCAGTGATCGGACAAGCCTTTTTACACGGCGAAATTAATAACTCCTTAGGGTTACGTTTTCGACTCAGGGTGGCTTCTACAAAGTTGTACCTAAACAAGTTGTTCATCTTGTGGTGCTAATTTCTTAGTCCCAAACTTTACCGCTAGGGCGACGCAGTTGCTCACTTTTGACCGTAAAAAAAGTAGGATGATGTCAAACGCAAGTTTGTAGGGAATATTATTACAAGCAACTTTGGTCAAGACACCATTTTTCTAGCTGTTCATTCGACCATGATAATGCTATTTTCTGCTTTAAATCAGGGTGTCTCTAAAAAATGAGTGTTTTGATTATAACTTTATTGTTTCTTATTTTTAAAAAGTGATCTTTAAACAAATTATAGAAAACGTCAAAGCACACATTTTTTCTCGACAAAGTTTTTAAATACTGCTTATCATTCAAAAGTTACGGGTAATTTCAACTTAAAAAACATGCGTTTTTTCTTTTTGACCTTAGGATTGTTTAGGCGAGAATTGGCCAGAAAATCGACCATGATCATTATTGACGCTGGGGTTTTCACGTCAGATTCTCCTCCCCTACCAGGTGGTGGTATTTTATTTATGTTCGCAGGTGACACTGCCATCATCTACAAGCGTCTAGTGATTCGAGCTCTGATACGTAAACTTCAGAGAGTCTGGATGTTCAACAGCTGGATGGTTTATATCAAAGCAGCGAAAACACAGACCATCTCTGGGCAGCAAACGGTGATAAGAGTGATAGCTGATCAAGTGGCACAAACACCATTAATCGGGGCGAGCCTTTCTCCACACAAACGAGACTGACGCTTTTTGCACCTGAGAATGACCCGTTTTGCCCGTTAACAGAAAACCATATTCAACCATAAAAATCATTTCCAAATTTAGGACATTATCAGCGGTATTCTACTATTATGGTCTACTTTTAAAACAGTTCCGAAAATATAGAACACCAAAAATAGACCAACCATTTTCCACTTTCACCAGCCTGGTACTAAATTATGTATTTTGACGTCGCACAGTGGGACCAATCTGAAAAAAGACGGTCAATAGTGTTTTCACACTGTTCCTCACATTTTAGCGCTTTGGTGTCTACGAAAAAGTTGTTAGAAATTTTATTTCATTTTTTTTTTAAAACTCATCAAAAGTTTTACTTAAGTGATACTTAACTTAAAAAAACTAACTTTGTATGGGCACAAGATAGAAGGTTGAAGTCTTCATCAAAGTTTTAGAACCATATATTTAACGAAACTTTGCTGAAGATTGTTAGTACCTACATCGAAAGCATTCTGATATATAATTGATTTAGTATATAGACTTACTTAAAACTTGTTTTTTACTTTACTGTGGCTCAAACTTTACCAGATTGATGATGAAAATGTTCAACAAAGTTATCAATATTATAAGACACACTATTTTGCTGAAGACGTCAATGTCTAAATGGCTTTATTTGAGTTTTAAAGCGGATTTAAGTTAAAAAACATACATTTTTTCAACAACAATAACTCAGACACCGGCAAACTTTTCGCAGCCAAATTTTGAACAGTTTGGTCAATCATCACTTAAAGCGTACGTGAACAAAAATCTGCGCCGGGTATCATCGGGTACATGAAGTTTTCAGTCCGTCTTTTCGGGCGTACCAATTTCGTTTTCTATCAACATTTTTTAAATCCCTGACATAGATTAACCGCACCCTTTGAATCCTTTTGCACAAGGGCTAGCACATTTAAAGGTTAAGTAGCCCAGGATAGTTTCGTTGTTTGTTTACAAACTGCAGTTGAGTTTGAGTTTCCAGTTGATTCAGATTGTGTAATTCGAAAATGCTCCGGAAAAGTTTGTTCAAAGTGTGGCTGCAAAAATATGGTAGTTCAAGTACCATCAAAATGCTACATATCCGTGATTTCGTTCTGAAAAAAATCAAACTGTTTGCTGCAGGACGAAAGTAAGCGTTTAAAGAAAGACGTGTGTGTGTATAGTGTTGTGGCTTGAATTTAACAATCGCTGGAATAAGGCAGGAAGAACACAGAAAAGTTTTGAAGTAAACAGCAAGAATTGAGTTGTATTGTAGTGCATTTACTTCTGGTAATGCGAAAGTTGGAATGCCCAGAAAACCGTTTTCTGACCTGAATAAAAAGAACAAAAGGCGGAGAGTTGAAGGATTGAGGCAGTAGGGAACCGCGAATGAATTGGCGTTTGCAGCAGGAATGAATATCTCGAAGTGAGGGATGCGAAGATTTGCAACTAAACTTTTGCAAGAAGAATTACAGAGCATGTCCTACCAGTACCAAATGAATGAGACGAGCAGTGAAATCCAAAACTGATTTACAAAAGCATCGTATGTTGACAGCTGATGAAGGACTTGCGTTTTTGTTGACGTCGATTACAGTAAAGATCAGTGGATACTGCATCGAAAGACGTCTAAGCAATGCAACGCACCAAAATATACCCTAGCTACAAAAATCTTGTGAGGCCCGTGAAAATGTCTGCCAGACCGTAACAGAATCGTCAACTCAGAGGTATCTTGTTATGGTTGTATTTGAAGGAGGGCTTTTAACCCACTGGTAATTCGTTCTTTACATAAGTATCTGCTGAGGTTGACAAACAGAGTTTGCTGGATCACATAGTTCAGCGAATACTATCTCTGGCTTTGGAGATAGAAGGTTTGAATGATGTAGCTCTTGAAGATCCTGAGCTTTTATCGAAATGGGGTTTGACGGCTCATCGGATCATTCAAACTACAAGCAAAGGTATGAAGGGGTAGATGAAGATGACAGTGCAATTTTTATTACATCTAAAGGGTGATACGGTCAAAATTTGGTCAAGGGAAAACTCGTGTAAATCGGTGAAATCGTTTATTTAAAAAATCAAATTAAATTTCTATTTCAAGTTCAATTAGTATAAAATTCAGGAAAAATATTCAGTTAGGCTTCCGCTTTTCCAAATCCAAATTGCCGGGCCTTACGCTTGACCCCTGCCATCAGATTTTGTACAGCCACCTTGTCCACCTTCTTCGCCGCAGAAAGCCAGTTTGCCTTGAACTGCTGCTCGTCCTTAGCAGATTTTTGGTCTTCTTTAGGTTCCGCTTGACAATAGCCCAGTATTTCTCAATTGGGCGGAGCTCTGGCGTGTTGGGAGGGTTCTTGTCCTTGGGAACCACCTGCACGTTGTTGGCGGCGTACCACTCCATGGCCTTTTACCGTAATGGCAAGATGCCAAATCCGGCCAAAACAGTACGGAACAACCGTGTTTCTTCAGGAAAGGCAGCAGACGTTTATTCAAACACTCTTTCACGTAAATTTCTTGGTTGACAGTCCGGAAGCTATGAAAATGCTGCTTTTCAAGCCACAGGTACAGATGGCTTGCCAAACCAGATATTTCTTTGCGAACTTTGACAGTTTCGTGTGCTTGAAAATATCTTCAACCTTTCCCTTCCTTTTGCCGTATAAAACTCCTGTCCCGGAAGCTGCTTGTAGTCGGCTTTGACGTAGGTTTCGTCGTCCATTACCACGCAGTCAAACTTCGTCAGCATCGTCGTGTACAGCCTCCGGGATCGCGCTTTGGCCGTCGTATTTTGTTTATCATCGCGATTTGGAGTCACTACCTTCTTGTAAGTCGATAGTCCGGCTCGTTTTTTGGCTCGATGCACGGTTGTAGACGATACACCCAGCTTATTTGCGGCATCTCGGAGAGATAGGTTAGGGTTTTGCTTGAAACTACCGGCAACTCTCTTTGTCGTCTCAGCGGCTTCCGGTTTTCGATTTCCCCCCGATCCAGACTTCCTGGCTGTCGACAAACGTTCCCCAAATACTTTAATTACATTTGTAACGGTTGATTTGGCAACTTTTAGCGATTTTGCCAACTTTGCGTGCGAGTAGCTCGGATTTTCGCGATGCGCGAGCAAAATTTTGATACGCTGCTCTTCTTGCTTGGACGGCATTTTGACAACTGAAGAGTGAATTCCAAAATCAAAATAGGAGCAACATTCTACACACACACACCTTCAAAATGAGGGGTGTTTAGGTTTATTAAATGCAAAATTGAAAGAAATACGCCAAGTTGATATTGACCAAATTTTGACCGTATCGCCCTTTATGGTACCATTGATGCATCGCCTCCGTAACAATCCAGATCGTATTTTGTGGATGAGTCGTATGCCTTCATCTACAAGGTTATGCCGACCGATTAGAAACCAATTCAAGAAGGAAACTGTTGCATTGTCCTTGCATGAAAAGGAATTCCTTGACGCACAAATCGGAAGCTTAATGCCAAGCTTGATCTCAAACTTTCGAATCCATCATACAATGATTTGTAGCATGATCGAAGGAAAAGTTTGCTCTGCTTTGACCGGAATCTCGTCGCAAAAATGTTGTGTTTGCCAAGCATCCCCAAAGCAATTTAACAACATTGGAGCGATGGTCAGATGTAGATGGTAGATCAGTCAATAAATTCACATTCGAAAAAAAAATAATTCGAAAAATTACCGGGTTGGCAGAGACAATCATTGAGAACTTTTCTGTCATAGTGAGCGTACTGGCATGTGGCGAGCAAATAAACACTGACTCTTCTAAAGCATTTTACTACGAGACGGACAAATACTATGTTGAGTTGTACGGATGGTATTACATGCCGCGAGTCTGTTCACCGAATACTGATACACGGTGCAGACATTATAAGCAGCATTACTACCAATCGGAAGTCTTTCAGAGGAGTCACAAGAATGCCGCAACAAAGATTTAAAATGCTGTAGAAAATCGAGCGAGAAAGTGTTCAAGGTAAGTCAACAGTAATTGAACATTATCACAAATATTCATAGTACTGGAATATTTTCATTTCTCTACAGGACTGCTACCAATTATGAGTCTTTTCACAATTGCAAATGACATCCCAGTAATTTAAATACGTTCAAAGCAGCTAAAAAAATCTGATAACTTTCATTAAAACTTGAAAATCCATTGCCTATGAAATTTATCACACTAAGTACTGCACACTCATATGAATTCACAGAATTCAGAAATATTTTACCGGAATCTTGACAACAGATCGTTTTGTAATCAATTCTTACGAATGCCGGTAGAATTTAACAGATTTCACGAAATATGTGTACATGTGTAAAAGTTTATCGAAATTTAAAAGATAGGTACACCCGAAAAGACGGACTGAAAACTTCATGTACCCGATGATACCCGGCGCAGATTTTTTTTGACGTATGTTTTAAGTGATGATTGACCAAACTGTTCGAAATTTGGTTGCAAAAGTTTGCCGGCGTCTGAGTTATTGTTGTTGAAAAAATGTATATTTTTTAACTTAAATCCGCTTTAAAACTCAAATAAAGCCATTTAGACTTATGACGTCTTCAGCAAAATAGTGCGTTTTTATAATATTGATAACTTTGTTGAACATTTTCAATCAATCTGGTAAAGTTTGAGCCACAGTAAAGTAAAAAAACAAGTTTTAAGTAAGTCTATATACTAAATCAATTATATATCAGAATGCTTTCGATGTAGGTACTAACAATCTTCAGCAAAGTTTCGTTAAATATATAGTTCTAAAACTTTGATGAAGACTTCAACCTTCTATCTTGTACCCACACAAAGTTAGTTTTTTTAAGTTAAGTATCACTTAAGTAAAACTTTTGATGAGTTTTTGAAAAAATATGAAATAAAATTTCTAACAACTTTTCCGTAGACACCAAAGCGCTAAAATGTGAGGAACAGTGTGAAAACACTTTTGACCGTCTTTTTTCAGATTGGTCCCAGTGTGCGTCGGCGTGTTATGTTTCGGCTTTGCCTGCTATGTTTCGATTTGGTTGCTGTTGATTCAGTTTGATCGACTATTCGACCAAAAAGAACTGAAAAGTTTCCAAGTTTCACGAGTCGAAAAGGCGAGTTTATCTCAATTTATTCATTTCGATTCTTGTTGGCGCTGGGCAAATATTAAGATGAGCGATTCGTTCCTGACAGTACTGAATACGCGGCAGCTACATGCCATTGTATGGAAGATGGTGTGGAGGATTTGCTTTCTGCTGAATCAGTCAAAATGGAAAATGATTCGCACGTAATTTTGACCACCCGCAGGTTTCCTGCGACAGGATTTTTAACAAACCCAATGCAAAAGATTTGTGTGTGCTGGCGACAACTATCTGATGAGACTACATAATTCTATTTCCATGTTCTTCTTTCCAACCCATCCCAAAAAAATGTCACCTATTTTAACCTCGGGTAAACCGCGAGTAAACGTCACAAGTCATACAAATCCTAGTATTAAGTCATTACATTATACAAAATCAATAAATTATCGGCTCCGTAAAGCTAACGCAACTGAGCCTCCCAAGTAAATGAACCAGTTAAAAAAAAAAGTGCACGTTTGTCAGTCAGTCGAGAAACACAAATGCAGTTGTCATAGAGTTCTAACATATTTCACTTAACTATAACCACCGAGAACAGACAACGAAGCTCGAACATTTTTTTCCCAATTGTGTAAATTTTTATAAGCAAACCGTTGGAACAACAACGCCGCCTAGTCTAGGTTTCACCAAACTAAAATTAACAGACTATCACATCTCGAGGCGGCAAGTGGCACCATCAACATACGATTCACCAAAACTAACGGAAACGAGCTGTAATTTTAAAATAGCAGTTACAGAAATTTACACTTCAGTTTGGATGTTATTATGACGAAACTTCTTGAGTAAAGGTTGTAAAACTGAAAAGTTCAATAAACTTCGAAGGCGTTCACTAAAGACCTCAGAACTTCATCAAACTTAACAAAATTTGATTAGCGTTATTATAGAATCAATATGGTTCACAAATCTCACAATTGGGCGAAGAGTTTTAAACCAGTAAGCGAACCTTACAAAAATTAATAGGAATTCACCCAAGTTTCTGAGCTTCAACAAAATCAACAGAATTTCAGTAATCCCGTTCACAAACAACAAACCAAAGTTTGACAATTTTTGAACTCCCTCTTCTCCCCGTCGTTTACTCTAGTAGACTTTTACCAATATCTCCTTGCTCCCCGAAAGTCTACGTAGACTTATAAAACAAATTAATGTTTACCTAACAATTTGTGATTTTTTTCGAAACTAGCGGTACAAATTTTGGATGTAAATGAAATGTTAAATATCATGGCGTCCGAACCTAAAGACCAGAGGTATTAGAAGAAAAGTTACGCAAAGACTGAAACTCATCGAGCAAAGAGTCTAAAACCTACATGAAACATTCAAGGGCATTATCCGAAATCATCCAATCCCGGAATGAATGCCGTTTTGTGTGTGAAATTGGTCATTCTGGATAATAAATGGTCTTCCTAGTAATTTCAGAAAACGACATGCACACAACATGATGAAAATAAGATAAAAATGAGTGTTGTTTAAATCTTTTTGAACAACGCTTCTATGATCAATTCTGATACAGACTTCACCCAACTCAAATACATATTTTTTATATGAGTTCTATTGAAAAGTTCTGGAAAATTCTATTGGAAAATTTCACTATGCCGTGCACTGTTGGAAAAGCCTAAGTACATCACTTTTTCAGTCAGTTTGATCTCATTGTCCTGAAAATTAAATCCTCTTAAAGGGTGTCCCACATCAAATTGCATCACGGAAAAAAAGGCTGTTACCTAGTTAACCGATCCTTTTCAAATTTCAGACAAAAAACTCCACTCATTAGGTTCTGTCTAACATCTGGAAGCAGCTTCTTCTGTACGGAAACATACTTTCACTTCATGTCTTCCTCAGATTTGATCTCCTTGGGATGCTTCCATAGTGCCTGCTTCATAATAGCCTAGTAGTTTTCGATGAGTCTTAGTTCCGGTAAGTTAAAGGGGGGTTTAAGTCCTTGGATACGAAAGTGATCCCAGTGGCTTCGTACCACTCTAGGACAACATTTAAATAGATCCAGCCAGAAGATCGTAGGGCCCTCGTGTTGCTTCGACAGAGGAAGCAGACGCTTTTGTAGGCAGTCTTTGAGGTAGATCTCACCGTTTACAGTGCCGGCAGTCACGAACGGCGCACTCCGTTTGCCACATAAGCAGATCGCTTGCCAAATCATATATTTCTTGGCAAACTTTGAATATGTCTTCGTCCTTACTTCCTCCGGAACATCAAAGCTTCGTAGCAACGTTTAATCACATGACTTTTGTTGACTGCACGATTCCGAGTTGTTTTTCGATGTCCCGATGAGAGAGTTGATGATTTTCCAGGTGCTTGCCCAAAATCGATACGCGACCTTGCTTTTCGGGTGACGCTATTTTTTCCAATTTTCGAAAAACTTACAGCGATAAACATACAACAACAAAAAACACACTAAACTACTTCTACCGAGATTTCCAAGACAATGGGTCCAATAGGTAGTTTTCTACAGCGATTTTTCCGTGATCCAATTTGAAGTGGGACACCCTTTACCTGTCATTCACCGCTTGGATGGAATGGCACTTTATGAACAGAACTTCCGAACATGCAACTGCAGGACCGTATACTTCCGAACGTACAACTTTCGAGTGAGCGATGAAGTTTTGCAAGTTCTCTTGCTGTTATTTAAAACCTCCTGTTTCCAACTGTCAGAAAAATGTAGATCGGGCTGGATTCCGTTCCAAATTCGGTACGAAGTAAATCAAAACGTATGACAGTTTTGTATTTTCTACATCAGAACTGTTCCAAAATAAAATTTAGAACGCCCTGGTGAAAATGGAAAATTTGTATTGGCTATAAGTCGCAGAAGAAATAGGCCTATCTGTCAAAGGATAAGTTTTTTCTAGTGAAATTTAGAGCATTTTTTTCGCGTACTCCAAACTACTGTGATTCTGTGACATAATTTCAGTGAGCCAAGACGGTGCCTCATCAACCAGCGAGATTATATTTCAGAGGAATGCTCCGTTATTTGCTCATCAGGTGAAATTGGTGTCAGTGGTGCCAAAAACAAACACTGAAAGAATATTTCCCTTAGCTACTTTTACATGAATATCACATAGAAAAAGACATTCTAGTTGACTAATCCTTTATATTTCACTGGACACATAAGCTTCACTTGATTTTGCAAAGCATTTACCACTTCCTGAATTACATTGAAGTTAAGTGAATTTGTGGTGGATATTTTCCACTGATTATGTGATCTTTTTTTGGTGTAGGCTACAGTCATACTGCATGTAAGCAGTTTTTCCTTGAACGCTGTAGATTAATATCAGATAATTAATTAACTTCAAGTTTAATCGCAAAAGTGGTCTTTGACAAACTTGTTGATAGATACATAAAAATCCCAACGCAGTTCGAGTACACAACAAATTTAACTCAAATTTCAATAGAATAAAGACTGGACCCGGAAAAAATGAGACACACAAAAATGATCACCAAAAATTAATTTTAAATCGGATTATTCTAAAATTTTCAGGGATTGAATAACTATATATTAGCTATATTTTGGCATAACTTATTTATGCCTCATCGGTTTTGAATGTTTTTCCGCTTTTTTTTTCATTATTGCCCAAAACTTCAACTTTTTCTTCATTATTGCCCAAAACTTTTCGATCGGACGAAGTTCTGGTGTATTTGGTGGGTTCACCTCCTTCGGGATCACTTTAACGCCCTTCGCTTCGTACCAATCCATTACAGGCTTGGCGTAATGGCACGAAGACGAGATCCGGCCAGAACAGGGTGGGACCACCGTGAGAGCGGATGAAGGGCAGCAAGCGCTTGTGCATGCATTCCTCTCGATAAATCTGCCCGTTTATGGGGCCGGTTGTAACGAACAGCTTGCTGTACCGTCCGCACACACCTACCACAACAGGTACTTCTTCACGAATTTGTCCATTTTTCTCTTCCGGAACTTTTCCGGAACCTCCATGCGGGACGTACCGACAAAAAACTCGAGACCGAAGATTTGTTTGGTGTCCGCCTTGATATATGTCTCGTCGTCCATGACGAGACAGCCTGGCTTGACCAGCCACTCACGGTACAGCCTCCACGCACGTAATTTGGCAACCGTGTTTTGCTTCAGTTCGGTTTGGCGCCTTCCTGACCTTAAAAACACGTAGCCCAGCTCGCTTCATGGTCTGCTGGACGAACCATTTCGACGAATTGACCTTTTTGGCCACGTCTCGGTGGAAAGGTTTGGGTTGTTCTTAAAGTACTGACTTATCTTCCGCGCCTTCTCTGGGTATTCTGTTTTCGGTTTTCGGCTGCTTCCAGCGCGCCGTCCGATGGTCTTCGTCTCCTGAAACATCTTCACAACGCGGGTCACAGTAGAATGGTGGATTCCAAGCCTTTTGCCGATCCATCAGTGCGACTGACCAGGATTATTGATCACCGCGCCTAAGATTTGCTGGCGTAGCTCTTCTTGTTTCGAATGCATCTTAAAAACTACTTGACAGATCGCGATAAAATTTTGGACACATAAACATAGCACTCTAAACTAGTATTACTCAATATTTTATTAATTTTTACTCGCGCTATAAAAAGTTACTCCCAAAACAAAGTGTCACATTTTTTCCGAGTCCAATCTTTAATTAATTAACGTCATGGTAAATCGCAAAGTGGGCTTCGACAAACTTCATATATATGCAGTTCCAGTTCACAACAAATTTAACTCAAATTTAAATAGAATAGCAGGACCAGATTTCGGATCGAGTGCGTGGAGTGCACCTTAATCGATACTTTGAACCACCCTACTGGTTATCTTTCGAAGTTAATCTATGCCAACAAACATCTGAATCACATGCTGGATGGAACTTATTTAGCTCTCAGCAAAAACCTTTCCCGAAAGTCCCTTAATTCGAATTGAAACGATCTTCTTCGTCATCTATCCAGCATCGACCAAACCATCGGAGATGGGGAAACTTTTACATGAATTTTAAATACAACAATTAAGACTTCCGTATCGAAAAATGAATAACGAATGAAGGATTTGCCGGATTAAAACCATCAACCGAGGCTGACAGAAATGTGCATAAAACTCAAACTCCATCATCTTCCGAAAGCCGTCTGGATGGAATGAAAGTGTGTATGTTGTGAGTAGTAGCTGAGCGCCACCGAAGCATCCGATTATGATATGCTCTGATATGTACGTTCACTGCTGTCGTGCACGGTTGTGCGCCCCCGCTCGGTTTAAAGCCCTCTTGGGAGCTTTCGCTTTGCAGTTCCATCATAAACCCGCTGTTGGTTGGCTCGAAGCTGAATCCTTCTCTTTCAGTATAGGGGAGAGATTCATGTGGATAATCCCTTTGCCGGGAGATGAGAACTCTGGATCTGGATGGTTGTTTTGTAATTTATCATTTAATTTAATAGGTAGCTAGCTGGCTGGTACCCAGCTGCCAACCAGTCACTCCCTGGTTCTTTGTTCGGAAAATATTTGCTATGATATGTGATCCTTTTGCTGGTTGCTGCACCTGTTTAATTAAATATGTAAAACTGTTGTGTTTTCAAACAAATTTAACGAGTCTGGAGCATGAGAAAGTTTTTGAACTTGTTAAGCAAGTTGTGTTCACTCTATTGGAGAATTGCTATCAATCTGTGGCGTATCTCTGTTCAATTTTGAGTAACACAAAGTTTTGGTTGAAACAAAAATTAACATCAGAATTCAATTTTCTTGACATAAACCAAAAAAAACTTTTGTCCACCAGCATTTCCCTATCTTCGGAATGAAGAGTGCCGATCAATTAGAGCCGCGCCCCGCGGGGAGCTTCGATTCAAGTCTCATTCCATATTTCATCTCCCCGTGTGACCCGTCCAGCAGTTGGCGCCGCATCTCGTAGTAGGCCATTTCTGGGCATTGCGTTAAAAATGAAGATGACTGCCCACCTCCGACGCCGAGGCCTGCTTCGTTCCCTTTAAGGAGTGACTTCAACAAAAACAGTAAGCCACAGGAGATTTATATCACTTTGCTCTGACCTGATAAGCAAACGAATTTAAGTTTCGGGTTTTCCTGTGCTTTCGCTGTCCCTTCGGGAATAATTGCTTTGGACTCCGGTAACCCGGCCAGCTGCAAGATAAATTCTGACGTCCCCTGCCGTTCCCCTAACTAGATATGGTGATAACGTTCTGCGAATGGTTGGGACGTGTTTGACGACGGAAATTGATAGAAAACCACCATCAACTGTCGCAGCCGTCATCGTCATCGTTGGTGGTGAAATTAGAGAGGAATCAATGAAACGTGGTACAGATGCAATCAATTTTATCGGTTTTTGCAAAGGGCAAACAAATTGAAAACCGATCTGAATTGGGTAGAATGGTTCGTTGAGTAAACAGAAGTTCAGTAATAGGGAAGAAAAGTGACGGTTTGAGCGGTTTCGTTTGATAACGAAGGAACGGTCATGCAATTGAAATGCGATTGAATGTTGGGACAGGTAGCGAGTTTCAAGGTCCCTTAGAAATGAATCATTTGGTTAATTTAAGATAAAAAGCATGTTACTAATTCACAATCAGTTGGTAAAGCCAATTACTGTAACTACTGAATCAACCGAAATGAAAATTTTTTTTTTAAATATTTTGAGATTCATCCCTTTGCTTCGACGAGTTGGAAAATATTGCTTTTTAATTAAAATCTAGACTGTAAAGACGAAACACAATGAATAATATCTCCTTAACGATAAGTTCTTCTACGGCATCATTTTACTAAGGATTTGCCAGGAAGAAGCACATAATATCTTTCTCCGCTATCGCTATCAATATCGAAAATGGCTTCTGGCACTCAGTTGAAGACACAACAGGTGTCGTATGGCTGCATCTTGGACGATCCAACAGTTTCTGCTTCTTTGTTCGTTTTCACCCATCTTCCTGGCAGACGCTGCGGAAACTTTTTCGTTCTTTATCGAGTGACACAAGCGGTGATAAGGAAAACTTTTTCCGCGTTTGCTTCGAAGAAGTTTCCGATTGACCAGACAGATGCGATGTGCTCTTTAATTATGTCTTTAAAGTGCTTTTGATTGCTTTAATAAGTATTGAAGCTATATTGTTTGCAGTTTGAATTTAGGTTTTTTTATATAGATACATTTGGATAAATCAATTTTATCCACCATTAATATTTATTTTATGTTTCCCGGAAAATTGTGTTGACATATGCAGTCAAACTGTCGGCTTGGACACTCGTGACTTTTCTCAGTTACTTCTTTTTAAGTCCCCAAAATACTTCATAAAGATTGTACAATGTAATAACGTTTACATTTAAAAAATGGACGGATGGTGATGAAAAAAAGCTGAGACAGATAATCTACGATAATCTTTCTTCGGTTTATTTATGAATTCCTTCTCAGTTTTCGCCACAAAATTATTGAAGAAGATCTTACGCTTCAGAAATTCTTGATGAGATGCAGCTGGGGGACGTTGGCCGGGTTCGCCGACTTGGGTACCACATCGATATTCAGCCGCTTCATCTCCTCCAACGATCGCTTCGACTATTGGGCCGACTCCAGATCCGGCCAGAACACCGCGGCTTCGCCCTTATAGTATTTCTTGACGAACGACGCAAATTCCGGCAGGCATTTCGTACTATAAATTTCCCCGTTCACGGCCAGTCCGGAGCGCGAGAAGAGCGGCTTCGACATCCCCTTCTCGCTAATTGTCAGCCACAGCAGCACCTTCTTGGGGAACTTGGTGTGTGAAATGAACTTCACCTCGGAGCTCACTTCCTTTGTGGGGGAAGTAAAATACAAAATGCCTTGCCAGTCGTTGCCATCCAGGGTGAGATAGGTCTCGTCGTCCATCACCACCACCACGTCGCGAGTCGCCGAGAAAACCGAGTTGAACATCTTATTCAGCCGCTGCTGTTGAGTCATTGCCTGCAGCTCCGAAACCAATGGACGCGACTTCCGCTTCCTAACATGTATTTTCATGTTTGCCAAGTACTTTTCCACTGTTAGGTCGGTTGAACCGATCTTCCGGCCAAGCGCACGCAGCGATGTAGCCACTTTTTCCTCGGTCTTCCTCTTCAGCATCCTTTGGAGCTACTTGTCACTCAGGGTCGTCGGCCGTCCGGAAACGGGCTTTTTTTATGCTCTGATTGTTGTCTAATAGTGCCAAGATATTGTAGATGCCAGAACGGGCGTATCCGGCGCCCACAAAGTGCCGCACGATGTTCGTTTTCGACAAGGCGGGGTGCATTTCTTTGAACGCGCACACTTCTGAACCGAGTTGCTACATTGTTTTTGCCATCACGGTTAAAGTTCGACTGATAGAGCTGTCAAATTTCGTCTGCTGACTCATGGGTTACTATGATTGATGCTGCATGGGCAGAGATGCCAGATAGTTTTCCAAAATGTCTGTATGGTACATTGAAAAATGTCTGTATTTGTCTGAATTGAGAACTCTGTCAAAAATTTACGTAAAGAATATGGGTGAGGAAAGCATTTTATTAGAGAGCAAGGTAAGGAATGGCATCGAATAAATAACTCATACTCATACTCTCTTATACATTGGGAGCCTTCTTTTACTTTTTTTTTTCCGTTTTTCGACTGTTACAAACTTTCTAAAGAATTTCTTATTTTTTAAGGATTCTTGGCCTTTTCAAATTCACACATATTATTGAGGTCCTTCTGAATTTGTAGCAATTAACTTATGTGTTAAAAAATTGCCTGATTTGAGCATGTGATTATCCTGCCACCAGGTGCTGAATCCACCTATGTATCGACGATCGTAGCAACCTTGTTGAGTACCGAATAAAAGATGGAATACAAAGCGCGACGTATCTTCCATTCTCAATTCCCGAAGAAGGTCTTTCTGTGGCTGACTACCAACGAGAAGGGAATGTCCAAGTGACTTAATTTTCTATCGTGACTTGAGGTTAACAAGAAGATCTACAGAACGAAGTGCCTGCTGGAAGTTGCCACCTTCAGTAAGAAGTATCACACGAAGGAGAATGTGGCCTTTTGGAGGACCTGGCATCAGCCCATTATTCCAAAAGATCCATTGGAGGAGATAAACCGGATGAAGATAAACGTTGTATTGAAGACCGCTAACGCTCCCGACACCCATAAGCTGCGACCGATCGAACATTTTTGGTTGGAGCTCAAATTGAGGATCTGCTCCAAAAAATTTGTGATCAAAACGGAGAAGCCAAGAAAGAGCTGTCGAAATTCATATTTTTATTCGCCATAGATAAGGTTTTGGTACACTGCTGTACGGCCACTCGGAAGAGCGTCGAAGAATTTTAAAGAAAGTTCAATAAACGTATTTTTGTTGCGAAGCTTTGTTCCATTCAATTACCTTTTGTTGTTTTTTTGCATCGCCAATCGAAATTAATCTTTTTTATTTTAATGCATACGTTGTCTGAAATTTTGAAATGTACTGGAGATTGTTAAAATTATGTAATATACTTAAGTCTTGAAACACTTTTTGTTTAATTTTTCAGAACTATAAAACCATTCAATTCATAAATTTAGCTCATTTACAAATCCTTCCAAACTATGCTTTGTATTTTGAAAGTTTTACTTTTATGTAGTTGAAGTTTTTTCGCATTCCTTGATTTAATTTAAGTAACAGATTAAATAGTTCCTTCAATAAATTTCCAAAAATCAGTTAAGATTCCTCGGATTCTCTAGAAAAATTACTTCCATACTTTCAAAAATTCCATTTTTATTAAACTAAAATCGTTTGTTTAACTTTTATTGAACTTCTTATAATTTCCACAGAACTTTTAAAATAAAAACAAAAGTTTATTTAATTAACTTAAATTTAAAAGTCAGTAGAAATCATTACAAATTCTTGAAAAATAATATTGGATCCACAGCATTCCAAACAATCTTTACTTCTCGTTAATCTGAGGAGTTTCCTGAATTTTATGGGAGTAGGATAAATAGATTTGAAGTGAATGCGTTGGCATTTTTACAACGAATAAATTGTAAATGTAGTTTTGCGAACGATATTCTCTGCGTAACTGAATAATTCTCAAGGCATCAGTCCGCTACTAATAGAAAGGTATGCGCAAAAGCTTCTAAAACGTTTTGAAAATTTTCAAATTTAAAAAATGATGACTTAACTTAAGGTCTCTTTCGATAGAAAAGAAACCTCATAATTGGGTCCTGAATCATCTGAGGAAATAAATAGTTCTATGAAATACATTCTTTAAACATAGGATGATTGACCTAAACCAACAAAACATGTCGACTTAATATAGAAAATAAAATCGATTAAGAATCATTTTCACTCTATTTATGGATACCAATATCTGTGAAATGTCTGTAATCTGTATGAAGTCTGTATGCATGATCAAATGTCTGTATAAATACAGACATGTCTGTATTTCTGGCATCTCTGTGCATGGGTAGTTTTGTCAGTGCGGGTGAAGGTGAACCCATGAAAAATCGGCAATTTTTGCCCTTATTTTTTTTAAATGAAAGTGTTAGTTCATTGTTTTCAGTAACGAACCTAATTTGTTAATTATATTAAGCTATTTTCGTCATATCTGTCACATGTTCAACTTATTTTATTTCATATGGTAAACAAAAATCAAAAATGTACAGAAATGATTTGTTCGGAACATGTTTGTACATTGTAAAAAATACGAGACATTGGTATGCTTACGAAATAATATGCATACAATGCACGAGAAATACGATGATAGAACACGAAAGTTTCGTGAAAAAATGGAGTCCCACTACTGAACAGTTCTCCATGTACGAATGCATCACAATATTTAATCAAACTTTCGTTCAAAGTACTAATTTAATTAGTAGTTTTCGAATATAAAATCCTAAATATTATAAAACAGGGCTAGCAACATGCAACGGACGAGTGCTTTTTAGGACGCTTGACGTCTCTCAACAAAATAAAGACTAATGTCCTAATCGTTACCAAAATCCGGCATTCGATTTTTTTTACGGATTCGTATTCCATCGCGGAGCACATACACTGTCAAACGGTTTTTGCACATCCCTTCATTCATCCCTTTGAGAAACTTTCCTCGCGTTTTCTATAGACAGTTTGCAAAAGTGTTTCAGTTTGATACCTTATTTTTTTTTTGTAAATATTCATGTGAATTTAATGCTATGTTATAATTTACACAAAAAAGCCAAATTAAGGTGATATCAGGTTTAATAGGTTTACATAGAATACCCTTTGAATTTATACCGTATCTAGCATTCCTTAAATAATCATTAGATAACGCAAGAAATTACTCGTTTCTTTCGAACTGTGTATAATAGAAACAAAATTATTGTATGTTAATATTTAGTATACTTATTACGAGTACATAACCTCTTGACTGTTTTGCATGTTTTTTTCTTAGCCGTATCGTTTGCAGTAGTTGTTTGGTGAAAACTTATTCAGCTTTAACACGATTTGATCGTTTGCAACTGCATGGCGGCGATAAAGCATATGCAATAATTGCAATTATGGTCGATTAACTCGTTTTCCAGTTCCTTAGATAAACGGTATCGGATAGGGCCTGCTCATAAACCACGTAGACTCATTTTTGAAAATCGCAGACCCTCATCCCTCCTCGTAGCCTTTTCTCCATACATGAAATTTTGAAATTTGAAATTTTGAATGGAACGTAGATTTTGGTCTGACACTACCCCCCGCCTCCCCAAAAAAAGTCTACGTGGTTTATGTTCTCCTTCTTCTTCTTTTTTCGCAATTAGCTTATTGCTTGCTCTCAACTTAGGGCCTGTTCATAAACCACGTAGACTTATTTTTGAACATTTCAACCCCCCCCCCCCTCCCCCCTCTTCGTAGACTTTCCTCCCTACATTTTTTTTTTAATTTTTGTATGGAGCGTAGACTTTTGCCAAGTCGAGCACTCGGCACTGAAGAAGTCTGTAAGTAGCAGACGAAATAGACCTATCTATCAAAAGATAAGCTCATAGTGGAAATCAAAGGAATTTGCTCGCGATTACTAGCGAAAATTTAAAAAAGTGTTTCATAGGTTTAATTTTTATTTTTTTTAAAAGTGATCAAATGAAGTGTTAAATTTTAAATTCTCCTAGTTTCCCAATCATTAGAATATTAGTTGTTTTCTTTTATTGTATATAGATTTACTCGATATGGGTGATTTTATTAATGGAAAGAAAGACAAAAAACCATATCATTTAAATCTTTTTTTTTTAATTTAAATCTTCCTTAATAACTGACTTATAAGATATCAAACACTGTTAGAACGATATGCTGGTGCACACAAAGATTTTTTGGTTTCAGATGTAACGTTTCACGTTAAATCTTCACATACTCCATTTAGAGTTGTTGTTTCTCTCTTTAATAAACACGACGGCCAAGTATCACATTTTTCACGAGATTTCTGGATGCCCAAGCACGATATGAGTTATTGACGTTTAAAAAGCTGGCAACTTCTCATGTCGATCCCATTTTTTAGTTTTTCCAATTTGCACTCTTATGTTGCCGATGTGATCTAACCTCAAAAATTGAGACTGATAACTGTAAAAATTTCTTAGGCTATCAGAAGCAATATTTCATCTCAAAAGTGTATAAACATAACAAAAATCCAACTATAATTTAGAAGAAAAATTAGTAATCTCCATTTAAGGTCCGAATTTAAGGTTGTGTCGAAGATAAGCAAAGGTAGTTGAATTAAATGGAGATTACTAATTTTTCTTCTAAATTATAGTAAAGTATTCCACTAAACAGCTCAAACCCTCTAGGATAACAAAATCGGTTATTCAAATGATCCATGCTGTCAGATCCAAAACGAGCCATCTTGCCATGAATGGTGAACCAGCAAAATTAATGCATTGTATACCGCATTAGAGATATGTCAACAGTTGTGCGTGGTACGAAAGATACGTGCTACAAAAATCTTCAATGCGAAACATGCATAACTCAAGATGCAACAGTTTGTTTACGCTCATTTGAAATTATCAAATTTCCCCAGGTCGGTGCTGTCAGTTAATTGTCACGTTGCATCATTAGGTATCATGCTTTTCTGCAGCGATGTTGCTACATACAATGCTGTTGTATCGCTAAGCGCAATATCTTTAAAACGAGTCCAAGCGGCATCAGTATACAAGTGTGTCTGAGATAAAATGAGACGGAAAGAAACTGATTCTAACAGTGAGAAACTTCTATATACAGTTAATACGTATGATTCAACTACTAGGTAGAATTCAGCTCAAAAGTGTAAATTGTTGAGGTCTGATCGATGAGTTCGATAAAAAAAATCTTCTTAGGGCGATCGCGCCAGTTTTGACCATATACGGTAACTGATTCAACAAACTGAGTTTGTGAAAGCACAGCCCTTGAAAAAATAAAGGAATTCGATCGCGTTTGCTAATAATACACAGAAAAAAAAATGATTTTAACACGTGCGTAGAATTTACCATCGTTTTATTTCAAGTAAACGGCAAAATTGTTTCCAATTTTTCATGCGCCAAACAACAATATTTGCAATATTTCATACAACAGGCTTGATTCAGGAGTTATCTGGCTTTACATGAAAAATCCCGTTGAATTTTATGCGTTTTCTAATGCACAAAAAGGGAATGCTAGATTTGGCAGAAATTAATGGGATATTTCATGTAAATTGAGGTCAGATAACGCCTGCATCTAGCCTGTTGTATGACAGATTACAAACATTGTTGTATGGCTCATCAGAGACTACAACCAATTGCGTTGTTTACGCCTCCTCTGGCTTGGAATTAAACGAGGGAAAATTTTATTTTATTCATAAAACTAATTATTTTTTTCTGTGCCATTATATTCTGTCAAATCTAGCATTCCCTTTATGTGCATAAGATAACGCAGAAAATTCCATGTTCCTTTCTATCGGTGTAGTTTAGTTCGGTTCAATATCATGCCATAAATGGAGCGTCACATTACATTACATTATAAAGCGTATAAGTTATAAGACAGTTCAAACCTTGTCCAAAATGTACACAGAAAAAAATGAATTTTCATGGTGATGTAAATATCAGTGCATGTTAAATTATATTTCAATCAACACGAAGCAGAAACTTGCATGAAAAGTTCTAACAAAGATGAGATTTTGCAAACAACATTATCGCCAATGGCTGGAACGTCCCAAAACTTTACATAAAGTTATAATGCAAATTTTCATGTTTTGTGACGCTCCATTTATGTGCATGATATAGAACAGAAACTCGCACTACTTTTTCGAGCTCTGTAAATCTAAATGTAGAAATCTAAATGCAAAAGCTAATCTGTCATAGAAATATTTCTTGCAAGATCCGTTATCGAGTGAAATGAAACAAAAATTTACACGCATCAATATTAACATCACAATGTTGATTCAGGTGTAGTTTTCCAATAATTGATAGTTTTGCTCATTGTAAAGGCTTTAACTAAGGTCAATTGCAGATCAATTCCACCATTCCATTTGAAAGAAAAAAAAAAAGCGTTATCTTATACACATAAAGTCAATAACGCTAGTTTTGGCATGAATAAATGGGATTTTTCAAGTAAAATTAAGCCTAATACACAGCTCCAAAAAGTAGTGTGAATTTCTGTTCAATGTCATGCACATAAATAGAGCGTCAAAAAACTTATAAATTAATATTATAAATCGTGTTAAGTTCTGCGAAAGTTTATTCATTACGGATAATGTTCTCTACAAAAGCTCGCCCTTATTACAATTTGTTCAAGCAAGTTACTGCTTCACGAGGAAAGGAATACGATTTCACACCCTGTTCTGGAAAGACAGGTCCGAGGACAAGTCAACTAGATGGCCACAAAGCGTTGAGAAATATCCTACTGGAGAAATTTCATGAATTTTGATACCCACATTGCAAGGGTTACTTTCTAAATATGTTTTTGGCCACTCGAGGATCCACGGGAACCTGTTACAGAATTGCCGATCCAGGAACAAGTCGGCATATGGCCCACAATAGAATAGAAACAGTTTCAAGGAATGATTCCAAGGTTTCTGACATCCATTTCCTGGAAATTCAATAGATGTTCCGATATTGTGTCTCCGAACCTGAACAGAGCCCCGGAAACCTGGATTTACAGGAACCAGATCAATGCAAATGTATGAGTGAACTTGCCACACTATCATACTAATGCAAAAATAGTAGATGACATCGAAAGCTCTCAATTAATAACTGTGGAAGTGCATTTAGAAAACTAAGATAAGATCAAGCAATAAACGAATTGTGAAATCAATATGCTTGAATTGTTAAAAGAAGAAGAAGACGATGTATGTTGTCCCTCTGATCAAAGTTACCCCCTTTAATGGTACCTACTAATGTATACCTGTAAAATTGTACTATGAAAACTGAAACGTATTTCTAAGTCCCAACAAGATTTTTTTATTCGATTTTGTTCTTATTCATCCTAAAAATATATGTTTTACAACAATATAGCGTTTTCAATCCAAAATAGCCGTGAAGCTTCTCTCGACTGTGATGTGTTTTTGCACCCAACCATCTCTCATTGCGGAGAATGAGTGACTTTAGTTCGGATTGAGAGCTTGCTTTTGCTTTGGATGCTCTCAAACAGTCCATCGATAAGAAGTGCAACGCATTCACTGTTAGCATATGCCATCAGAACTTCGATGTGACCGACTATTTGATTATACTTTAAATACTTGAAAGTTCAAAACTAATCCACTTTTGTTTGTGGATTGACCAATGTAATTCTTTGAACTAACTTGAGATACATCAGATCACAATTCAATTTGCAAAGTTATAAACAAACATAGTCCTTATCTGCCAAAGGCACCACGAAGAAACGTAATTGTTTTCTCATTTAATCCCACTTGTGCCTTCCTTTCATCAATTAGCCCTGACCCATAAACGAGCAGCATCGGTTTCACGATGGGCGGCACACCGTACTTTGTGGGTAGATGCTTCAGTTGAAGGAAAAATGTGATTAATAGATTAAGACAGCATGGCACGATCTCATGGATGCTGTTGAAGTAAATTCAATGCCTTGGTTCTACGCTTGACCTGCATGCAACTGGTGGCGCTTGTGTGGAGGTTTGGTTTTTATTTAGCTCGCCTAAATGTATGTTGATGGCTGATAGATTTAATTTCATTAACGCACGGTTACTGAGAGAAACGTAAAATGCTATGGAGTTTGAGTTCAAGTTTTCTAATAAAAAAAAGTCACTTTTATGAGAAAAATAGAAGCATATTTTTCAGAAATGTGTGATGTACAAACCATAGAATTTTGATAACTTTAACCCACATCTGAGTCACTTCTTCAGTAAACTGCGAACTTGTACGTGAGGACGTGTGCATGTATTCTGCGCAGTACTGTAAATAGTCATTTTAACTCAATTGGATGAATTAACTGATAACTATAGTTTCAGAAGCTATATTT
>JASCZW010009511.1:0-42001 GCA_034211315.2 Aedes japonicus | reverse complement strand
TGATGGGGTTTGGGATCTTAAACGCGGCGAAATAGTTAATGCCAACCGCTACCGACAACAAATAATCAACTTGAACCACGCATTACTCGAAAAACGCACAGCATGGGCTCGAAGACATGGCAAAGTCATTCTGGAGCATGACAAAGCTCCTGCACATTCAGCGAAAGTAGTCAATGATGCGATTTCTTCGTTTGGCAGGGAACGTCAACCTACACCCAAAATAAAAAAGCAAGATTGTAATGCAATTTCGCTTGATTTGATTTCATTTCTCGTACATACAACATACATACAACACTGGTCGTGGGCAAAATAGCAACACATTAATTCGATTAGAAAAATTCAATGTGTGCGTGAGGTTGTGCAGTTGATTAGTAGTAGTAAATTCAATGGCCCATAAAAAAAAGATCTCGATCTGCTACCGGGAATCGCACCGCGACCGTCAGCATGACGGCTCCTTATTGTAACCATCCAGTCACCATGACAAGTTGAAACGGAATAAAAGTCCTACAGTTGCTTCGGTTGTCGAGGCACTCAACGTTACATCAATGAAGCCAATATCGGTCGCACACACTTACATGGCTTCGTTTATTTCATAAAACGCATGGTGATCTGAGAGGGAGATGGGAGTGTGATGACGAGTGAAAATAAAAATAGAACACTTGACCGCAGAATAGCAACAGTGGCAAATGGCGTAACGGCGTTCTGTGCCATTGTCTCACCCATATTGAGAAGTTGGTGACGGTTGAACAAAAACCCAACGGTTGCTGTGACCAGTCTTGTTAAAAGTCATGCTCATTAGATTCAAAAGCGTGGATTTTCAGGCAACATAACATTGACTACCTACAAGTTCCATGCGAAAATCAAATGATAACTCATGACAACAAACGTAACCAGAAGAACGAACGTTCAATTTTCAAAATGCTTTGATATTCATTTGTGTAAACAAGTTCATTTTCAAAACGAATTTCGAAATGTCAGAAATGAAATTCAATCAGCCACAATGAATATCAATTACCCGTCGGAATCGGAAAAATGCAAGGGCAGCCCAGTCCAGGGTATTCTTGCACAACATTGCTAGCATCTATTCCTCTAGGACGATGATGACGGCCCTGGTTGTTCCATGTTTGGATTAGGATTCAAAATCACTTAATAATGAAAAATCATCACAAGAGATGATATTCAGATTTCATCAAATGAAATTCATGCTTACCGATTGATAATCAAAACAACAGTGACAGCAGATTTTTGACCCGCACATAGAGCCGACTTCATTCATTGCAGCAAACAAAATTCAGTTGGCATAGAAGTGACAGCGGTAACCATGAAAACCGGGAAAGTAAAAATCATCATTACACTGGGATAAATCATTATCACTTCTCATGAATATTTTATGAAAATTCAAGGCACTGGCTGTGACTATCGAGGCACTAGGCACACAGCGATAACCGCTTGCGTACACTTGCATGGCTTTGTTTATACCATAAAAAGCTTTGTGGATCATGCGATGGGCAAAATTGCCTTATCAGAATCATGCGGATTTCTCAAGATATGATTGCAAAACTGCAATTGCATTTTTGCTACAATTTCAACTTTTGGGTGTACCTGTCGCATTCACCAGACCTGGTGCCTTCCTGATTACCGTGGTCCTGCCATTTCAGCCAGCGACCTGCAGCCGTCCCGGGCCTAAGTGTGGGTGTGGGGAGGGGGTCTTCCAGAACACTACTCCAAGCAAGTACGATTTCGCCCAGCCAGACCTGATTCTCCCTTCAATTCCAGTCACTCTGATTGTACGCCTACTGTGCTTCTCGGACTACTGGCTTAAAATAGACTGAAAATAGACGACTTAGCTGCCGTCAATTCGAACTTTGACGTAATAGTTCTTACCGAAACCTGGATCGATGTTCAAATTCATTCCGCTCAACTAATAGTATACCAATAGTGGCGCATTTAGTCATCCTGCTCGAAGTTTAAGGTTATTAACAAGACAAATTTGGAAACACTATTCATGTAATATCACAATATAAGGTTGAGATATCTCTTATGTTTCGAAAACTAACCTATTGTTATTAGCTAAGAGCTACGCTAAAAGCTTGGCTTGCTGTTGCTTCCGGATTTCCGCCTCTCATTTTTCAGCTTTTTGTTTCTGATTTTCGCTACCTCATTCTCCTTTTCTTCCTCAAGAAGACGTATTTCTTGTAGCCGTTCGGATGCTGTCAATACTCGGCTACAATGCTGTTTCTACGGGGAGATGATGGCGTCTTCAGCAAATTCGTAATGCTCATTTTACGACCAAATTTGTTGGGTAAAATTTCAAATCTAATTACGTTGCAATCGTCTTACACGGTAGCGCCGCCTAGTCAAGTTATTGCTACTTTAAATCTGACAGTTTGACTGGCAACCCATTTTCCCCTTACCAATACAAACACATCTATAGCTACTTGATATCTTGTGGGAAGCCATTTTTTTACACAGGTATATGGGAGGAAGCCGAACGGCTGTCTGCGATTGAACTATTACGCAATACCGGTGGTCGAACGTTGATATGGATTTTCTCCAAAATGGCGCTGCTATCGATTCGGCCCTGTAAGATGTCTGCCACAAAAATTGTTCTAGATGTGTTCCAACGAATCCGAAGTGGTTCCAGATCGATCAGTTGACAACGGCTTTTGTAACTTGGCAGGCGCAACGGATCTCTCTACAGCAGCCCGTGCAAAGCGAAACGAGAAGGTTCAATATTCTCGAATCCACCACACCAGGAAGCAATACTAAGTTGAAGGCAAAGCTATCGCAGAAGTTTTTGCTGGCCGAAGGACCGTGACCTACCATGGCCTCCCTGCTTCAAAGATAACCATAGGATCACGGAAGGCGTCTAACAAAAACGTGTGAAGCTAGCAAACCCGGAGTACCTCCCCCCCCCCCGCCGGTAAGGAAAACGGAGCAGGCAACGGTTGATGCACTGAAGACGTCGAAGGATCCTCAGAATCCACGCTCAGAAAAGTAAAAGGAATACACCAAGAGAGGAGTGGGGGGGGGTAGATGAAAAGCACAAAGTTTATAGGTGAGGAGACGATAGTAAGAAATCCATCCAGGAGAAAGTGATCAAGTGCAGGGATCTGGACGAGAGCATAACAGTAGACGAGTTGAAGAGGACGCTGAAGAGACATTGCGATCTTGGAGGTGCACCAACCAAGTGGCTTTGTGGATGTCTTTACGGGGAAGAAGATAGCTTCAAACTACTAAACCACGGGAGGCCGCAAAGTTCATGCATCGTTGGCCATTATCGTTCGATACGGTATGCAGGCTGTTAGGCTATTACCGGTCTGTACGTTGCCTCCCGTCCTACCTGAGCCGTTCATGTCAGCAATGACGATTTTTACGTCCCGCTGCGGGCAGCCATCACACACTTGCTCTGAGCTGCGTGTAGAACGCTTCTTTTTCGTCATCGGGTCTCCCGTCGTGCGGACAGTGTACGTTGATGATGCTGTAGTTGAAGAATCGACCCTTGATCCTCAGCTTGCACATTCTAGCGTTGATCGGAAACCATCCAATCACGCGTTGACGCATTCTGCCCAGCACTACAAAGCCGGTGCCCAGCTCGTTTGTGGTACCACAGCTCTGGTAGAAAGTAGCCGCTCGATGCCCGCTTTTCCATACCTTCTGTCCCTTCCAGCAAACCTCCTGCAGTGCTGCGACTTCGAAGTTACGTCATAGATTATCCTATCGCAGCCATTTCAGTTCCATGCTCCGAGTTTCCAATCGTAGTCCTTAATTCGTCGCCTAGGTGTAACAGTGATTTTTTAAGGCCAGCTTGTTGGGCCTTCCCCAATCCCCTGTCTCGCCGGGGACCATCGTGCACAGCACTGTTTAGAGTCCCACGCTGGCACAAGGACGACGATCAGCCGCTCCTAACATGGAGAACAGACGCTCAGATAGGCTGCACCCTTTGAAGAGGGCAGCCCCCCTTCCCTGTCAGCATATCATATGACCAAGGTCCCACTGGGGTTGGTTACCCGTTCTTTCCTATGGTAACTCATACCCCAGTTGGCACCACGGGGTGGTAGGGGTAGGAGTGACTGGACAAGATGCTAAGGATCGCAGTAGGATCTATTTTATACCTGCAGGTACGCGAAGTACCAATGGTACTCATTGTCCAGTCATTTACCAACCAATGGAATATGGATTTCCGGAAAAACTCACGTGGTTGATCAAAGCAACGCTGGATCGAGTGATGTGTGTCATCCGAGTATCAGGGACGCCTTTGAATCCCTTCGAATCTCGGAGAGGGTTACGGCAAGGTGATAGATTGTCGTGTCTGTTGTTTAACATTGCACTGGAGGGTGTGATTCAAAGAACTGGGATAGACACGAATGGCACGATCTTCAGGAAGTCTGTCCAACTATTTGGCTTCGCCGACGACGTTGATATCGTAGCACGTAACTGTGAGACGATGGCGGAAACGTACATCAGACTTAAGGCTGAAGCTGGTAGGATTGGGCTTGTGATTAATGCGTTGAAAACAAAATACATGAAGGGAAGAGGCTCACGAGAAGACAATGTTAGCCTTCTAGCTCGAGTTCAGATCGACGGTGATGAAATAGAGGTAGTAGACGAATTCATGTATCTGGGCTCATTGGTGACCGCCGATAACGACACCAGCAGAGAAATAAAAAGGCGCATTATGGCTGGCAATCGTGCCTACTTTGGACTCCGAAAGACGCTAAGATCGAACAAAGTTCGCCGAACCACAAAGTTGACCATCTACAAGACATTAATTAGACCGGTAGTTCTCTACGGCCACGAAACATGGACATTGCTAGTGTAGGACCAACGCGCCTTTGGTGTCTTTGAACGGAAGGTGCTGCGTACGATCTACGGTGGAGAAGGAAGACGGAACGTGGAGGAAGCGAATGAACCATGAATTGCACCAGTTTCTGGGAGAACCTCCCATCGTACACATCGCTGAAATCGGTCGACTACGATGGGCTGGGCATGTCGTAAGAATGTCGGACGACATCCCTGTGAAAATGGTTCTCGAAAACGAACCGACAGGTACAAGATGAAGAGGCGCGCAACGATCAAGGTGGATCGATCAAGTAGAAGGCGACCTGCGGACCCTCCGCAGACAGCGAGGCTGGCGAGTGACAGCCATGGACCGAATAGCATGGAGACAACTTCTGTGTACAGCAGAGGCCACGCCGGCCTTAGTCTGATTGGTAAAGTAAGGTAAGGCCAAAAAGCGAGCACGATTACTATACGAACAAGTTCTGCCGAAAATTGATTGCTGTATTTTAATGGATGGCGAAGCATACGAAAGCAAGACGAAATGGATTATAAATAAACCCCCGGACGCAAATTTTACCTGGCAACTGTTCGTGGAGATGTTCATTCTAGGTATAAATTTGTTTTTGCTGATAAGTTTGCTCGAAAACTAACGATTTGGCAAGGAATCTGCAGTTTTCGCGTTAAAGGTTATCATTACATCCTATACAATGACGTCGAAGGTTTACATTAAAGAGTGTCTGAAAGAGTGCATTTTACCCTTCATTTGGCAACACAAGATCAACGTTATGTTTTGGTCGGATCTAGCCAGCTGCCACTACTCTTAGGAGGCACAAGAATGATATGCTGCAAACAATGTTAATTTCGTCACCAAAGAGATGAATCCTCCGAATTGCCCTGAGTTCGAACCGATAGAAAAATATTAGGCAATTGTCAAGCGAAAACCTCGAGGATGCGGTAAAGAAGTGACAAATGCACAACAAATGCGTTTAAAGTGGAATAAGTTCCCCGGTACAGCGCGGTCACCAGCGACTTCGCAGATCCTGATGGCATCGATCGACAAATAAAGTGCGACAGTTTATTTGAAACGGTAAAATGTAATTTTTTGTTACATATCGTTTGAAAGTTTAATAAAAACCTTTAGTTTGACGTGTTGATTAACCATGTATGTTGTTTAATTCTTGAGTTATGCTCACTAAAATGCATCCAAATTTACTTTGAATCATAGCTAGTGTTAGAATTTATATATTGCTTCACGCAGATATTGGCTCCCTGGGCTTTATTTGTCAAACAATTATCCAGATGTCAACGTCTTTAACAATTTTATTGTCATAATCAGTAACAAGATTAATTAGAATTTTGTTATTTTCATGTTATGTCTGCTTGGGAAGCTAGTGGTGAATTTGTAGCCAGCTTGGCCATAACCACGAGCAAAATAAGGAGCTATTCCTAAACCACGTAGCCTTTTGCTGGGGGACGGGGGTCATGACCAAAGTGAACGCAAAAAAAAATGTTTGTGGAAAAAATCTACGAGAAGTAGGAAGGGAGGGGGGGTGTTTCAGAGATTTTCAAAAAAATAGTCTACGTGGTTTATGAACAGGCTCTAAGAGTGATCTAGTTGGCAGCCATCTTTCGGTAAAGCGGTATAGTGGTATGGACCGTATAAGCCAACCACCATCAAAATCGCTAATTTGTGTAGAAAATGCATTAACTAGCAACAACAGCAAGACCAGCTAGTAGCAGATAGTTTATTTTAATTATCTGCTAACAACTGTTGAAAATATGGCGCAGCAATACGACATGATTTCGCACAATATTAGTAAAGATGTGAATGGTCCATACAAGAGGTCCAATGAAGATCGATCAAACTTACCAAGTAACAATTTTTAGTTTTATCCAGCCGTATAACACTCCTCCCGACTTTGTTGATGAAACCACATTCAACACCTCGTCTATGCTTCTTTAAAGCCGAAATTTGTACAAAGTTTCCCACTCTATAGACGGTTGTGAAAATAGGTTAATAAAACCATCATAAGACCATCAAGATTTTGAAAATGTTAAAGTGAAAGATGTTATGATCACTTGAGAGCCTTCATAAAACCTATTGGCTGCCATCAAAAACCAGCATAGGGCCAAATTACCACAGCTGTCAAACTTCATGGCATGGTAACATGGTGGTTGGTTTTTGTTGTGCTGCTTTGTTCGATTCTCTACTCTTCTGATACATTTAGCAGTAAATAATATCTTAGAAAAAAATTCAAGTGTTGCGTGAAATTTTGATCGATGGCCAAATATCCAAAATAGATTGAGTTTTTTAATAGCGCAAAAAATATGCGAATTTAATTTTATGGTGAATATTGAAACGATAGAACCTGAAAATTAATGCGCCTTGGAAATTATGCGAGTTAACAAAAACAAAACAGAAAATTGAAACAAATATATTCGATAAATTTATCATGAATTTCCTGAGAATTTATGGAATTCAATCAGGTTGTCTGAAAGTTGTCTGACTTCCCTAAATGCCAATTTGCCCTTTAATGCATTTACTGACGGCAAAATTGTATCAAAATGCAGTTTCAACTGACCATAATAAGATAATATGAATGAGTTCTAAAACGGCATTACAAAACAGCATTTTACGAGTTCATAAAGTCAAATTACAACCTTTGATAGGAGTAAAAGGAATTTTAGAAGACAAGGTTTCAAGATTGTTGTAAAAAAGCTTTGTAGGTTTTCATAAACCTGACTAAAGTATAAAACCACCTATTGACACCTCTTGGTTCCATAATAAAACCAAATTGATTCCCAGAGGCGTTCATATAACTTTAATAAAACTTAATAGAGTTGGATGGTTTTGGCAATGTTACTAGAGATCATTCCGCACTCCTCGTTTTAGGTACACGGCCGCAAATTGAACTCAATGGGAGTGTTTACTTTACCAACAGAAAATGGAATATCACAACAACGAGAAGATGATGTCCAGCAGCACAGATATAAACTACGAGAGATGAAATAACCGTATAAAAGTGTGAATTTAAAGTGATAACACATAAGTTACGTGAATTTCAAAGCTCTGTAAATAGAATAAGTTAAGACTTGAATAAAAACCTTAAAGGGTTTATTATAAAAAAAAAAAAAAAAAAAGTATGAACGAACGCTTAGGCTATGTAGGTTCTCACTCAGCTTAAGTGCAGATCGGTGGGTAGTTGCCTGCCAGGGTGGGAGCTGATCAATAATAATAGGAATAAAAAAAACAACTTAATGTATTATGATGTAAATTTTAAATTTCTATCTCAATTTCAGTGAGCGAGATAAGACACTCTAACCTTGGCAATTATTGCCAGGCTTTTGGTTCAAATGCCAAAAGTTCACCCACAGACAAAAGGAGCATAAACTAATCTTTCTAGCATCTATGCTCCCAACGATAAAGTACAAATTATCACACTGTTTAACTCTACATTGAAGCGTTTGGTACGGGAGGTTCACGCTTTCTTCTTTTCCTTGATTCAGAGTAGTAGAGCGATTTTAGATCTTTCTGGAATCGCTCTATTTCTTGGAATCATCTTTGCGGCACATAATATGCGATGTATTCAAGAAAATATCATTTTCTTAAGAAGATTAAGATTAAGAACTGGTGGTGATGTTCTTAGGCGCAACTCCTCCTAAAGGGCATATATTTAGGAAGGCTGGTGAGATAAGCCGTGCGCGATAGATGGCGCGTGCTATTTATGTGCTCAAGATATGGATGCTTGGTGATCAGTTGAAAGAGGTCGATACCGTAATGATGAAGCATTATAGAACGGTGTGCCTTTTTATCACCCTACTAGCTGGCCTGGCAGACGTTGTCCTGCCCATAATTAAATTACTTAACGGAAAATTAAGGAAGGAGTTATAAATGAAAAAGTTTATTTGCAATAAGTTTTAATTCCATTTATTTAGAGTTAATTTCTTACTGTTGTGTGATGATTTTATCAAAATGTGTTGCTGTGAGGTAAGGTTAAATGTCCTAGAAAACTTATAGAACTTTATAGATATTACCATAGGTGTCGGCATGAACTGTTCTCTTAATATGTTCGTTGCCCCTAACGAAGTCATTTGAAAACAACCATTATAGCTCTGGATGTTCTGCAGAATATGTTTAGAATCACTTCCTGATCCAGACACCAATGAGCGCAAACGCTCTGGTGGTGGATTTAGTGGCGTTACTTTAACTTTGCCACTTGCACAACACAATTCATTTGGTGTTTCATTTGCGAGCTACATTGCATTACAATGAGAAACTTCACTCATTGATTCAATGGCGATTGATATATCCGCACTGAAATAAATCAAAGGATCATATTGAAATGCAGCACGTTGAAGATTTTGCAGAATGTAGGTTTGCTGTCGTAGTCGTTTAGTGATGTTATTTTGGGTACGATTGTCACCAGATCTTTCTGATACTTCCCGATTACGCTTCATTCTATCGCTTGTGTTTCGACCTGCTCTCTCTTCTTGACCCAACATCGGTCGAGCCCTGACCATTATAAGATAATATGAATGAGTTCTAAAACGGTATTTCAAAACAGCATTTTATGATTTTACAGAAGTCAAAATAAAAACTTTGATAGGGATCAAAGGAATTTTAGAAGTCAAGGTTTTAAGATTGTTGTAAAGAAGCTGTGTAGGTTCTTATAAACCTGACTAAAATTTAAAACCTATTGGCATCTCTTGCTGCCATAATAAAACCGAATTGATTTCTGGTGGCTTTCATAAAACTTTAGTAAAACTTAGTAAAGCTGGTTGGTTTTGGCAATGTTACTTGGGTGAGGCTGCTTTTTACGCAGGAATGAGTGCGTGGAAAAAAAATCTTTAAAAATAACTGAGTAACTCTAGAAATCACGTACAAACCCGTAATTTACGGAAACCTCGTAAAAAGCAACAGAAGTGATTATTTCAACGCGTCAATGACAAAATCTAAGTGAACGGTATCTCCTCGCGTGAATTCTGAACACCACGTAAAAAAAACTCGTATAATAAACGAATCCAGTGTATTATCGCATAATTTTTCAAAAAGTCCTAAATAACAATGAGAGATTCGCTCCTCTTTCGTCCTTTTTTTTGTTAATTAAGACGCCATTATAAAATTTTCCAACGGTTTCTCCTTCCAACTCGATGGATGGTCTTGTGGTTTTCTATTATGATATTTCCATACAAAGTGATAATTTAATTTAAATGATTTTTTTTACTTTCCCGAGAAAATTTCGTACATTTTTTATTCCAAAAATCTGTTGGGATTCAAGACAAATCAAATGAAAAAGAAATCAAGTAATTCCATCGTGTCGTTCGTGAGTTATGCTGTCACGAACGGACAGAATTTCATTTTATATATATAGAGGTTACGATAAGTTTTGGTTCCGCTTATCTATTGCTGCTGCTGCTTCCAGATTCGATTTGGAATTTATCACAAACATCTATCATATTCACGACAAAAAATACAATCAGATTGCTATTAATGCCATGTCGAACCATCTGTGGTACTTACCGAAACAACAACAGCATTATCATTTTATGACAATGACGACAATGTAGAGGAAAAAATGAAAATGATACAAGCATTAAAAAAAACAAGAACCTTCTTTAAAGATGCAAACCAAGAAGCCGAATTCAAAATAGCAAAGAAGCAAACAAAAATATCTGCCACTTCGTCAATAAGTGATTTCATTAAGGAAGGATCCATTGACTTTTTTGCCATTATGAATATTGGAACTGATTTCCTGTCGAGGCATCCTGAAGAATTACTAGATATCAACGAGTACATTTGTGCCCAGAAACGAGTTTAAGCGTTGCAAGTTGTCAACGATATTGCAGAGAGAGCAGTTAAAATGACAACCAATTTTAATGCGAAAGGATCCCGATCAAGAGCAGTTTTTACTACAGGTTCTGGAATATCATCGTTTGATCAATAAATAAATATAAAAATAAATAATGTACATCTAAGACTGTTAAATTCAACCATGTGTTTTCTTCAATTTCTATGAGCTAGATTAACAAGAAAATAACAGAGGGATTAGGCAAGGGTCTATTTTACAACTCGAGCCGAGCCAATTTCATTCGACTCGACTGTTGTCGAAATACGTGAAGCGAACTCAACACTTACTGTCGACAGTATGTATGGGAGCCGACAGTGACTTCAGACGAGTCGAATTACTCGGCTCGACTTGTATAATAGACCCATATTGACGGAATCCTTAATATGATACACCGCGTGGCTGTTATAATGATCCCAAACGCTAGCACAAAATTCCACGCGGCTTAACCTTTATGAAATGAACGAACGAATCTCAGGATACGTGGCAATGTTGCCAAAAATAAGAATGAAACATCATACCTAAAGTTTGTATTTGATGTTTTGTTGAATAACTATTTTTGTATAAAATTTACATGTCAGGTATCTTCGGCATTTTGATAGTTGGCAACTTACATTATATAAATCTCAATTAGATTTGGTTTAAGGACATAATATCAAGATGTTAGAGATCTGAAAGTTAGTTTGAGATTCTTCATACTAATTCCCACACAAACTTTGAACAGCGTGTGCAAGCCAAATTCCGAGGTCTCTACGTTGGAGACGACGAGAAAAACTTTAGTGATCGTCAGTCGGTGCGAATCAAAACAAACCCATAAAAGGAGAGAGTTCCTCTCCCATGTGCGCATCAATAAACAGAGTGCACACAATAGATCGCTAGAATAACTATACAAGCCACAGTGGTACATGAGCGTCTTTCCATGCGTCAATTTTTGCCTGTTGAAGCGGCGGACTTGTTCCGTTGCTACAACCTACCCCGCAGTGTGATGTTAGGCAAAGATTGCCGTCCATGGTTCGAGTACCATTGGATACATGCACTTTCGCTCAATTTTCAAAACATCTGTTAGATTTTCCTACCTGCCGCACTCTGACGGAACTTTCAACACTTTCTCTTCACATCTTTCATTCTAGCCAAAAACATTAATGTACACTCTTGGTGCCTCGTGATGATGAGCGAACATCTCCTTTTACATCATAATCGTTACTCCTCGCACGGAGAATAAATAACATAACAATTAATGTAAAAGAAAAACGATGTATTCACTATCCGTGTTTGGGATTTGGTTGCCTTCGTTGCCTATTTTCCACCTTAAAAACATGGTCAAGAGATCAGGCTTCATAAACCAGGCCCTGAAACCGAAGGGCAAATCAGCAGAATGGAGGCTGATATATGTGGATTTCCAGAGCTCGTGAACCTCCCTGCAGGAAACCTACACACTCAGATTATTTTACAGAAATCTGTAAAATTTCACCGAAATCCGTAAAATCGGATTACCGAACGATCAGCTGTTGAGAATTCGGTAAAACTTAACAGATTTATGTAAAAAAAGTGTGTAGTACATTACAAAAGTATCTGGGTAAATATATAGAGAAACCAGAAGATTTTGAATTAATGAGTGGGGAGAGAGCCTTGATGAAAATGGCGGGAGCTGCGAAAGCAAAAGGCTGGTTTTTTTTTTTGCTACAAATAGACATCAATATCTTTGCTCGCGATTCAAGTAAGAATCGGTGACGATGCGACGCGATTACGCGATTAATTTCGCGATTCATAATACTGTTGCGATTAATGGCGATAGTGAAAGCGATGTTTTTTGTGTGAATTTGATAAGGATTTGCAGCGATCTAATGTGCAATGGCAAAGTGGCGTACCCCTCGGGCTGCACCTTGTGGTTTTTGATTACTTGTTTCATATTTGTTGGACCTTTATGGCAATCTTATTGTATGTTACATCTTTTTCAGAACTCCAAGTGTGCAGAATTTTCTTTCGAACTTCAAGATCAACCGGTGACGTTTTGAAAATATATGTATGATTGTGAACCGAAAAAGGGTTTTTGAGATATGAACCAAACACGCTTAAATTATTTGCACTGGTTTAAGTGTGAAATGCTTATAACTACTCTTCGATACACTGGCTCTGAAGGAATAAGAAGCAGTCTCTTATGAGAAGAAGTTGCAAAAAAACCGGTTGGAACAGTTTATTATCAGTTTTAAATTCCAACACGCAAGTTTTACGATTCGATTTGTCCAAGCTTAGTCTTAAATTCTCCCGAAAAAAACCGCTTCATTTCATCGCTCCGCAACAGGAGGATCCCTTCTCTGCCGTCAAGAGACAATTACGGAAGCGCTTGATTTTTAATTTCAAAATTTCATTTTAATAAAATTCCTAATCGTCAAGCCCCGAAATCAACGAGATAGCAGATCACCGTTTTGTTTCCAACCGTCCTAAATTCCGGAGCGTTCCCCGTCGGACAATATTCCGGTATCTGCTCATGAATATCTTACCCCCGGCTCTGACGTTGGGTGTGTGGCAAAATTTTAATGATATTGCCGTGTCGCTCAACTGGTTGAAAATAAAAACCACCTCTCCGGCGGTGGACCGACATTCAATTGTTTTTATTCGTGGGTGAAAAGTTTTTCGAATAAAATTTTATGCGAAGGTCCTTTTAATTAGACGCAGGCAACGACGACGAATCTGATTAAAAATTCGAAACGCCTCGGTACTTTGCAAAAA
Organism: Aedes japonicus; assembly: GCA_034211315.2. Lineage (NCBI taxonomy): Eukaryota > Metazoa > Arthropoda > Insecta > Diptera > Culicidae > Aedes > Aedes japonicus. The sequence continues at coordinate 28,643 of JASCZW010009511.1, read as the reverse complement.
AAGAAAAAAAACCTGATGGGAACCCGGAATGGAACGAAACCAATCCCGATAAAACTCTTCTCCACAAATGGAATCCCATTTTTCCACTTTCCCACTATCACATGCTGGATGAGAGACGGTGAAAAAAAAAGTGATTAACATATGAAAACAAATGAGCTTCCAACCAGAGTTGATGTTGGGTGTTGTCTGTGCGGTTGAACCTCGGGGAAAAAGGGGGACAGTTTCCGAGTTTCGAATAAATTGGGCGCCAACATTTTGCCGGAGAAAAATAAACAGCAATTTTTCGTCTCACAAGACCCGATCCGACCCGATGAGAAGTGACAATATTTATCTTTTTAGCTTCTTAATTGCTAGAAAATTGGACGATTGACGCGTTGCTGGGCGTCGCCTGCCTAGTCGTCTTCGTTGGGATAGCGCGTTACTCGGATTCTTTCGCAAAGACTTTGAATTTCTGGCTGTCAAGACGGGACAACGGGAGGGAGAGGGAAATAGTTCAAATATTTCCTGGGTTTGGATGGTGGATTGACAGGAGATTCGTGAAGTGTGCTGGGCGATGAGGGGGAGGAGAGATTGTAGTGATAGTTATTGCAGCTGTTTCAATGTTCGAGCAATAACAACGCTCGCAAGTGGCTTAATTTGTCAGTGTCAAGTTAGGGTGTGCGTCGGTGAGGTCTATTTTAGAGTTTGGAATGCCTCGGTCGGATTTGAGGTGACAAGATGAATTGAATCGGTGACAGGAGGTAGTTAAGAATGGGACGGTTATTAACTAAACGGGTGTTGGAATGATGGAAGCTTGACTAAGGTAATTGACAAGTGTGAATGGAGTGGAAGTGGTAATGGAGTCCATTGTTCTTAGATTTGAAACTTCCTCTGGAGTGGGTTTAATCAAACCATCTATTTACACTTACAACACTTGAAATCGCGATTTGCAATCAATTTTAGTTTACACAACTATCGCCCACACAGTCAACGCCTATCGGCAATGAGTGAGTGCTGGATAAAATTAAATGGACTAAAACCGAAATAATAAACATGCTAATGCATTTGCATTATTATTACAGCACTCGTCGTTGGTGTTGAGTTTGATGGACCTTCACGGCCATCCCTGCAGTACACTGCACACACAGACGGCCAACCACCCATAACAATAATAGGACGGTAATCGTAAAACGGGGCATCGGGATCAGAACAATGCCCAGCTACAACAACGGGAGTGATTTTCGCAATTCCCGGCAAGGAGTAGCATATTGATAAAATAATGACGAAATGGTGAAGGCCGGCGGTCGGAGGGCGGGCGGTGAAATGGCCATAAAAAGCTATGAGTGCCAATGATGGGGACCATCATCCTTGCCACTGCTGCTGAGTAGTATGTTCACATCAACATCATCCACTTGTCAATCTGACCACATCTCCTGCCGCCGGACGTCGTGGGAGTTGGAGGGGAGGCGACGAAACACTTGACTAACGTGTTGATTTTCAAAATGAACTTTTTATGCAAATGCATTTTATGTTTTACACAAATGTGGTCCTGCATGTAGACAATGCGAGTGGGTTGGCGTCTCTCTGTTCCGCCGCAACCCCACGGAACTATTGTTTGCCGAGCAGATTTACCCCTTTTCCGGCGGATTTCGATCCGCGTTCAGATGTTCAATGCGTACCCCGGATGGAGTAGAAATGTGTACCGATGGGATTGGTGGGGCTCCAATCCGAATCCGAGAGGTTGTGCCACCGTGGCACGTTGGGGTGGCCTCTGGAATTGATTGTCCATTACAAGGCACTCTCCCTTCGGGGGGGAAGGGTCGGTCCCATTGAGGTTGGATATTGAAATTTGTAATTACTATTGTTAATATTCAGAGCAGGACACATTTGCAGACGGGATTCAGCGATGATGGCGAAACAATGGACCGCAGATTTACCAGCACTGACTGCAGCAGTCGAGGGATTGATGGTGTGTTTTCTTTAGGGATTTTGGGCTTTGCGGAATTGTAGTTTACATTGTTTCTTGTTGCTGTATGACAATGATGGATTCGAATTGACGTTGAAATTCTGAAAAAAATCTTGCAAAAACACACACTTTGGGCTATCTTCATTTATTGCAAGAATCTCTTACCATAGCTTATGTAAGAATTCAGGCACTTTTAAATGCATTTCATAATTCTCTCTCTCTCTCTCTTTCTTTCTAGCTCTCATTTAATCAATGCTTACCATGGTACTGCCCCATTAGGTTGTTCGGAATTTTTACGTAGGACTACGTAACTAAATGTTAAAGCCATTCCGATTGTACAATGCAGTAACGTTTGCATTTAGAAAAGGGACTCGTTTGGATGGTGATAAAAAATGCTAAGACAAATAATTGCTTTTAATAAATTTCCCATGGAAAGTAATTATTTAAGCTTACTTGCAAAAAAAAATCTACGCCCTTGCAAGCGGCCTTCCGGCAGTAAACCGGAACATTCACCATGGTGGACGAAAACATGCGTGAAAGCGTATTTATAAGTCCTTTTTTCGTTTTATTTGTAAATTCTTCCTCAGTTTTCGCGACAAAACTGTTGGAGTAGATTTTTACGCTTTCCAGTGTCGACCAAGAAATTCCCGATGGGACGCAACTTGGGGACGTTGCGTGGTTCACCGACTTGGGTGGCATCACACCGATGCGCTGGCCGCTCCATCTCCTCCAACGATCGCTTCGAGTAGTGGGACGACGCCAGATCCGTCCAGAACACCGCGTCTTTCGCCCTTATGGTATTTCTTGATGAACGACGCCACTTCCGGCAGGCATTTCGTTCTATAAATTTCCCCGTTCACGGCCAGTCCCGAGCAAAAGAAGAGCGGTTCTGACATCCTCTTCTCGCTGATTGTCAGCCACAGCAGCACCTTCTTGGGGAACTTGGTGTGTGAAATGAACTTCACCTCGGAGTTCATTCCCTCCGTGGGGGAAGTAAAATACGAATTGCCATGCTAGTCGTTGCCATCCAGGGTGACATAGGTCTCGTCGATCATCACCACCGCTGCCGCTGCGTCATTGCCGGCAGCTCCAAATCAAGTGGGACGGGACTTCCGCTTCCTGTCGTTTATGATCATGTTCGCCGTATGGTGGGCAGGGATAAGGTGCGACTCAAATCTCTTTGAGTGCAGCACGCGTTGCTGCGAGACAGCACATCAAATTTCAAAGAGACGTGAAAGTGCAGTCTTTACTCCCGTGCACCCATGTTTTGCTGTGCGCTCGTAGCCGCACATCTCATTTCTGTTTTGCTCTCGTCTCTCTAGGTGCTAACGATTGCACTCTCACTTGTCGTCTCTGAGTAAACATAAGTTCAAAAATACTGATACGGTGACACTCTGGATTGGGCCTGCTCAAATTTGTGTTTACTTAACAAATTTCCAAAAATGCAAAATTATGTTCCATATGGTTTGTTGCTTAGAGTGTAAGATAGCAATAGCTTCTATCGACAATTACTGCAAATAGAGCCACAGGTACGTTTGTACTTCCTTGGTAAGCCAAACAGGAAGTCGATTAAGAGAATCGGTCAATAAGAATAAAGCTTTTCAATTGAAACGCGAAAAATTGTCTACTTTTATGTGGCTAAAAATTTACGAGTCCATTGTCACTTTGCTCGTCTCAAGTTACATAATTGGTCCCATGATTTATTATTTGATCTTATTACAAATCTGCAAATCATTTACAAAGATAAAGTTTGGTGTACATCGTTTCCTAGAAGAACATTTATATAGAAGAAAAATCTTCATTCTGAGTAAAACGAATATTTGTTCGTATGAACCATCGTTAACGTACACACGTTTGCTTTTTAAAAATACCACACAGGCACACAGTTAAGGCAAAGTCATCATGGCGAACTCCAAACGTAAATTAGAACTCGATTTATTTAATATTAATGAAGAAGAGAAAGTGGCATCGTGCAAAATTTGTGGAAAAGTGGTGAAATGTTTGCGAAATTTTACTTACGTGAGGCATTATGTGTTACAGAATAAGGAAAATGGCCTACTAAAAACGACGGATTACAATGATGGAACGGTTGAAGGGAACGGTTCTGAAACCAGTCGGATGAAAATTACTGTGAAGATGAATAGGCAGATTTACGTCAAAGCTATGGTTGAAACAGTAACCGTTGTAGGTGCTCCTCTGAAACTATTAAATTGTGCACCACTTCGAAAAATATTTGACGCAATCGAGAAAGGTTTGAACGAGAAACCCGGAGAAGGAACCCGAAGAATAGATTCTCGATCGATCAAACCTATTATTGAAACAACTGCTGAAAAGATCAAAACAAAAATTATGGAAGAAATTCGAGGAAAATTAATTTGTTTGAAGCTGGATACTGCTACGCGATTGGGTCGAGATATTCTCTGCGTAAATATTCAATTTATCGCAAACAATGTGATAAAAATTCGAACATTTGCCATGGTTGAACTTAAACAGCGGCACACATCAGAGCACCTCGAAAAAGTGGTGCTAAATATCTTAGCATCCTACAAAACCGATGTTTCACAAATCTACAGCTGCACTACAGATAATGGCTCCAATATGTTGGCAACCAACAAACGAATGCTTAAACAACAGGAGATGGCAATTTTTGGTCTTCTTGATGACGACGACGAAGATGATTTGGAAGAGTAAACCATAGAATTCAATTGTAACCCTTTCAAATATTAATCACATTTTTATTTTAGAGCCAATAAATCCACTGATGATTCAGATAGTGATAGCGATGATGAAATTGGCGATGTACAGAAAGAAGAAACTGATGACGTCGATTCCACGAATGAGCGTGAAAAACACCTTTTGGAGAAAATTACACCAATATTTTCTGGTGTTCGATGTGCTGCTCATACTGCACAACTGGCAGTATATGATACCATTAAAGAGGCCAAATTAAGGAAGCACCTGACTGCAATTCAGGCATTTATTAAAAAATTAAAGAAGATTCCTTACAAGAATCTATTTAAACTGAACCACATAGAGGCGCCGAAGCTCAGTTGTGATACTCGATGGAATTCGTGGTATGACAGTGCTTCCTCAGTAAAGTCAAACAAAGAGTTTATCTGTTCAATCACCAAGAACGACAAGGAAGTTGCTCTTACCAATGAAACATGGACATTTATTGACAATTTTATCGAGGGATTTGAACCCGTAGCACAACAGACGATAATTCTACAAACATCGCAGCTCACCATCGGAGATTTTTACTTAGCTTGGCTTCGATGTAAGATTCTCTTGAGTAAGAAAGATAGTACGCTTTCCAAACAGTTGCTTGCGAATATGAAAGCTCGCGAATCAGCCGTAACAAGCAACAAAGCATTCTTAGCTGCGATTTATCTAGATCAGCGTATCAATTATCGGAACAGTCCACTTTTTAATGAAGATCAACGCCAGACTGCATTGGTAAGCACATTCTGTTCCATCAATAAATTTGGTTAGTAATATTATTATTTTTGTCTTAGTCACATCTGATAAACACATGCAAGAGGAATCAGCATGAATCGCTAGATGGGCTATCGAACGTATCAACAGATGATCCGATTGAAGGTCACAGCGCAAATTATGATGACGTTTTGGAGGAATTCTTTCGCTCTCATGAGCATTCACAGGTGTCTAGCATCTCAACAAGTTTGTTCGAGCAGCTGGAAGATTTAAGCCGTTCTCCTCGTCTGAAATTTGAAAAGGGTCAGTCAATTTTGGATTATTGGTACGGTCAAAAGCAAGCGAAGCCAGAATTGTACTGCATGGCAGTGGTAGCACTTGCAACACCAGCCACACAAGTTTCAACTGAAGGAGCATTCAGTACCTTGTCTTTCATTCTTACAAAGTTAAGAACTCGTCTCGGTGAAACAACATTGGCAAACATTTTGATGATAAGACTGAACGCTGAGCTATTTCAGCAAATTATCGTTTGATTTTTATTTATAATGCTCTAACAGGAAGCTCCCACCAAGTGATGTATTCGATTTTTTTTTATTAATTCTAGACAAAATAGTCAAAAGGTCGAAAGTAACATTTGTAAACAATGACTTCTAGCGTATTTTTCTTGGATCTGCCTGCTCCCACAAGCAAAATAGGACCAGAAACAGATGCGGGAGTTATTATCTTCACGTCGGTAGTGGATATAGATGTGAGCAACCTGCATTTCCAGAAATTTACGTAAGTATGTTTACAATTGTTACTTCCGACCTTTGCATTTTGTCTAGAATTCATACTTGTTTACTATCAATTCAGTAATATGAATAAAAATAAAGTGATTTATTGATTAAAATGCAATGTTTTATTCAAACATCTTTAAACACCATGAGAAATAAGGTGATATTTGGTATGAAAACGACCTTCCTGTCCCTAAACCCCTATCGCCTTATGCACCTTGATCATGGATGTGCTGTATTTGGCTTAAATTAATTGCTAGATCATTTTGCCATGACCATTGCGCCAAGTACAGTTAGACCACTGAGACTGGCGTAAAACAGTGCCAGCAGTGATTAAAGACCATCTTAAATAATACGTTAGAAAATATGTAGTATCTGGACAATTCAAATTAAAATATAATATTATCTTAGTCATTACCCAAGCATGAGCCAAAGCACAGAGTAGAGCACAGAGTAAAGCACAGAGTAAAGCACTGTGCGTTACTCTTTACCTCTGAAAGAGTAGTGCATGTGCGGCTTTCTGTCTCTCGCGCTGCTACGAAATCTCTCACACGTTCGTTTTGTGCTCTCTTCTAAAACAGGAGACGCACACTTGAAATTGGGTGAAGCACTTGCCTATTTTGCACTGCTCTGTGTTTTTCGACAATCCCTGTCGCCAGGTCCTTTTTTCACTGTTTGGTCGGTTGAACCGACCTGCCGGCCAAGCGCACGCAGAGATGTAGTCACTTTTCCCTGGGTCTTCCTCTTCAGCATCATTTGAAGATTCTTGTTTCTTGTTCCAGAACGGACGTATCCGGCGTCCACAAAGTGCCGCACGATGTCCGTTTTCGATCAAAGTACAACTCAACAATATATTTCACCTATTCTGTTTACAAACAACACTTCGCTCGAGTCAAGACCAGAGCCATACGCTCTCCTGCCTCTCGACTCACGTGATCACTGAAGTAACTGTCTGTTTTACCGCAGTACAGAACATCGAAAAGGCATTGCCTGCTACACCGTTACATACTCAACGAACACAACTTTGAAAAATGATCCCATTATCAGTCGCAATTTAAATTTTCAGCTCTATGATGCAGCTGATTGAAATTAAAACTCGAGTCATGGTGGATTGATTAGCGAGTTTTCAATGACGAGAAATTCGCGGAAAAAGTCATTGTTTACGTTTGCTAGTTAGGTCCAAATGAAAATCTTTGTCGATATGATAGAAGAACCAAGGCGTAACAGTAAAATAACTAGTTTAGGGGTGTACTATCACGAACGTACTTCCACTGCTGGCAATTCAAAGGAGGGATGATCAAAGGGTACACGCTATTTCTAAACATATTATATATAATACATTTATAATAATATAGAATAGATTTATATAAATTATTAATTAACCATACGCATAGTTAATGATACATAAACATTTATGTATCAATTAATAATTTATGTTAATTTAAATTATATACCTATTCATTATGGTTCTTATCTTTATAACAGTGAAGGATTTATAAGCCTATGGGTCTTCAATGAAAAAAATAAATAAATAACATAATATATAATAAATTCATAATAAGATAGAATAGATTTGTATAAATTTTTAATTAATTATATATATATATTTATATATATATATATATTTATAGGTTTATATATATAATATTTATGTATATTAATTTAAAGTATCTAGATATTGTAGTTCTAGGATAGTTTGAACATCCTAGAAGCTTATCTCATAATGTCTGTTGGCCTTCCAAGATATTCCATGTATATGTTTCAATACACAGCATAGCCCGGAAAGCTTTCGTTGCAACTGTAGGTCCTATGTTCTGATCTCAAGGATAGTATGGATGACCCAGTACATGTCATACTGGTTTATAATGTTTTTATAAATGAATATATATTGTAAAATTGCATTGCCTAAAAATTACTGTTACAACTGTAAATCTTAAGTCCTGAAAACCAGGACAGTTCTAGAGGGTCAGACAGTTATAAAATATTGACTGTTGACCTTACAAGAGATTCATTGAATATGTTTGAATACATATAGTCACTTTATATACACAAAAAGCTACTGTTAGAACTTTAGATCTTATTTTTTGAGCTTAAGGACAGTTTGGATGAACTAGAATATGTCTGTTGACCTTTTATTGTTGAATATTGTTAAATACATATTGTTCCTTTGCATACTCCAAAAACCTACTGTTACAACTGTAGATCTTATATTTGAATGACCAGATCATCCCAGTTCATCACGTAATATTTGTTTACGTTTTTAAATATTCACTGAATATGGTTGAATACGTAGCGTTACTTTGTTTAGCCCAAAATGCTATAGTAACTACTTTAGATCTAAAGTTCTGAACTGAAAAACATTTTTGATGACTTAGAACATCACACAATAATCAAATAATGACTGTTAACCTTCCAAAAGGTTCATTTGATATGTTTGAATACATATCATAATCTTATATAGCCCTAAAAACTACCGTTACAGCTGTAGATCTGTAGTTCTGAACTCAAGTGCATTTTGGATAACCTGGAACATCCCAGAAAGTTACAAAAATATTTAGCGTTTATCTTTTTCTTCTTTTTAAAAAAAGACTGTGTGTTTCATAGTTGCTACTCCGTTAAACCACATAGATGGAGCTTGAGAGTGGCTTTACACCTTCAATATACAAGTTCACTAGTTGATTCTATTTATAAATCAGTACCGTCGCCGACCATGGCCCTTGGGGAGGGGGGAAGGATGATTAGTTTGGCAATCGTTGGTTAGAGGCCGTGTTTACCTCTGCGTCTCCACAACTATCAAGGGAAGAGGATAGGTTTCGTGTTCGTGAGGCAAGGTTATTTTTAGATCATGGATGCACTGTGGTAAGTGGTGCGATCAAGACGCGGTAGACTGCATTTTTTTTTAAATCTAGTGGTGATAGAAAGAGGCAAGTGACAAATGACAAGGACGGGGACGGGCCTGGGATTGAACTCCCGACGATTTGCTCAGTAAGCAGAACGGGTAACCACCGAGCTACTCAGCCACGTCAACAAAAATATTTAACGTTCATCACCAAAAAATTAATATTAAGTATGAACATGTATCATATTCTAAAACAACGTTTTATACTAACGGGTGGCAACTAAAATTTTGGAATTTCTTTCTCAAGCTGTCAAAAAAAGACAAACATAGTTGAAGAAGATCTGATTTATTCAAATAAAAGATACATTGTCCATTGTTGAAAAAAAATTAGTGAACATTTGAAAACGGTCCGTAATCGGATGTTCGGCGAAGCTTCCGTTTGATGTCGGAACAGGAGCGTTGTACGGCCTCCATGACAACTTTGCGAATGTATCTCTTGATTCTACCAATCAACTGTTTGCAATTCGTGGCTCTCCAGTTATTTCTGTACACCAAGGAACTCAAAACCCCGAAGAAATCTTCGATTGGGCGACACTGAGGCAGATTTGTCGGGTTGTGGTTTTTGGGTACAAATGGGATCGAATGGGTATTCAGGAACGATTGTGTTTCTATGGCGTAATGCGATGACGCTTTATCCGGCCAAAACACGTATTGTCCATCAGCATGATGTTTTTGTAGAAACGGGATCAAAATTTTCTTCAAACATTCGTTCTGGTACACATCTTGATTGATTGCCAAACCAGAGGGCTTGAACCATGGCTTAGAAATGCCTTTCTCGGACATGGCAATGTACAGCATCACTTTCTGTTCAAACTTATGTTTAAACTTATATTTTATGTTCGGGTGTAGTAGAACTATCCGTTGAATAGTATCGATCGTTTCCGGGAATCTGCGTCTTCGAAAGAGGGAAGTAGCTTTCGTCGTCCAAAACAAAACTTTTTCCGGAATAATTTTTAATCAACCAACGGCATTGGGATTTCAGCGTTGAAATCTGTGCATCAGTATATTCCGGGGCTCGTGTCTTCTTTCGGCACTTTATTCCGACTCTTTTCAATGTTTTGCAGATGTACTGGGGAAGTTGAACAGTTGAACTTTTTTGCAGCATCCCGTTGGCTCAGTGAATCCTTGTTGTTGAAGGCACGAGAAAGAGAACGAAGTCCTTTTGCGTCCATAATTTTATCTGGTCTTCCACTACCTTGCTTGCGAGCAATTGTTGGGGATCTTAGGATATGGTAAAAAGTCGAAGTCGCAACATTTTCGCTTTTAAAATGTTGTACCGTACACGTTTTGCTGAGATTTCTGTGCAGTTCGTAGAACTGTACAACGCGCTCGCGAAATACTTCTTGTCTCGACGGCATTTTGAGCAAAACTGAGCAAGCATAAACAAAACAGAAAATACTAGCAGAAAGAGGAGAGAAAGAGCTAACGCATACACACTCTTATTTCTCTCTGAGCTCGTTTGTTGTTGAGCATAGAGGCCTCGAAAAAATTCCAAAATTTTAATTGCCACCCGTTATCAATAAGGCATTTATTTTTTCTTCCTTCACATCTTCATATTCGGGATGTTCTAAACTCATATGTTTTTTTTTTTAATATTTTCCAGGTAGAAGAATTGACGGAGAGCAAATTTTCCCAATACAGATAACACATTTTTTTTTCAGTCTGTGATTTTATTCAACCATTTTCTTTTTGGGGTCATATATGATTTCTCAGGCCTGAAGGGGTCAATATACTTTTTAAGACAAGGCTAACCATTTCTTAGCATTTTGGAAGAAACATTCATAAGACATTTTATTCGCATGGTCTGGGGGTAAATATATAGGGACAAACGCCTGTGTTTCCTCAACAATGTTTGGTTTCACCCAAACATGTTCAAGTTCTCTGAATTTGGTCGTAGAAATGATTTAAGATTTGAAATTGGCCTGGAGTCGCTTAGAACAATGAGCTTGCTACGAATATGTTTCATAACTGCGGCACTTCGATTTTCAATTCATACCATATATGAAATAAAAAACCAGCAACCTTGCCAATATGCATTGCCTGGTTGCCAGACTTAGCAGAAAATAACAAAATAACTCCCAGAACATTGCAACGCTTGTAGACACACACTGAAAAAAATACCACAGGAGAAAAGTATGCTGAGCGATCCACCACTTGCCTTGAGGACTCCTTCACTAGACTTTTTCCATGATTTTTTGCCGTCTCTGAATACAATGAATGCGCTTCTAAAAATTTCCTCAATTCTACCCGGGTAACCAATAAGCTGATCCAAAGCGTCTTTGCGGCAACCTATCAAGCAGTTAAGTTACGTTAAATGCAACATAAATACCGTTTTTTACCTCATATATGGCTGCTTTACAGCAATGCAATAATAACGCTGCATTCAAAATGATAATTACAGGCTAAAAGCATTTGAATAGCTGTTGAGATCCAACTTTATAACGGATAGCATTCAAGTTGCTGATATAACGCATAAAATGCTTGTATCATCTGAAATGCCGATTTAGGGTTGATTTACTGCATATGCTAATGCTTATTGGTTAGCTTGTTTCAATTGCAAGTATGACCGAAACGTACGAGCTCAGTAATTTTTTGTATATTAAGCTGAACAATGCATTCGGCCCTAAGTAAAATAAAAAGACTCTCTTCGTCTATTTTTTCGTTGCGTTCCTACATCTATATAAAAACATCAACAAATCGTTTAATAGACAAACTATTAACAAAAGAGAAAGTCGACGAAGAAAATCTCTCAATGTTACTTAGGACCTAATGAATTGTTCAGCTTGATATTTGCTACATTTTTGCTGGGCTATTCAGGTGATTGAAATTTTGACAGTAAATCAAAATTGCAGTCGCATTCTTTTTATCTGCAGACACTATTAGAAGTCCGTCGATTGATAAAAAAATCTCATTGTTTACCTCTGGTCAGAGTATGCCATTAATTTCTGCTTCTTCCCCATAAAAGGGCGTCAATGCTTAGGATGATTATCTTTTTTTTTCGGGTGCGACAGTAAAATTACTTTCTGAATAACTAGAACAAATGATTGCTCCCAGTCGGTAATAACTTCCTTCAATTTCCACAAATTTTATCGGCTTCCAAACTTTTAAAGTTTTACCAACACTCTTCCAAGACTTACAAAAAAAAGAGCGGGAGATTGCTCATTTCCCTTAATCTTCCGCAAGATTACCATCTTTTAATACCTGCAGCTCATTTCCTTAACTTTCGAAAGGAAAACTCCGCATCTTGACTAGCAGCCACCAGCAGGGCGCTCGTTTTACAACACTTGTGGTCGGTAGTTCGTTACCGAGCTTTATCGTCCATCAACGTCCTGCGGATCCTTCGCCAATGCATCATCCTTGAGCACAACCGAAAGCGGAAAGTTCGACACATTTGCATAATTTATTCAAGGATTTACCGCACATGCAACAACTTCAATATTAAATTATCAAACGACGACTACCAGCGGGGCTGAAGACGGGGCCCGGGAAGGGATATCCATCAGTCTCATTCAGCGCCCGAAAGCAGTCTCACGTCAAGTGATGTTTTAACCAACATGTTCGAATTGAAGAGGAAAAACCGAATCCTCTTCACGTGGAAAACTAAAGCGCAACGATGGAAATTGAAGATGACTGACTGCACTCCGTGGGTTGCTTGGATGGATGGATGGATGGATCGGTGATGCTGTTTACTTTTCCACTCGTTGAAACTCGCTTGCTGAGCTCGACCGGATGCGCGCTGCATTCAATATTTATGGAGGTGAAGTTAATTTATAGAAACGAGATGTATTTTTTTTTTGCGCAACCATTACCTACTCTCAGATCTCACAGTCTGAGAGGAGCTTTCCCGTTACATTTTACATACTCCAACACGGGTTGGAGATGAGGATGCTGCATATGCTGTGCCAGTTTGGAGCTCAAGGATTTTCAGCTCGGAAGCCAACGGCTTCTTCTTTGTTTCGAAAAACGCAGAGATGCAGCCCGTGACTTTGGTGAAGGTGAGTCGGAAACTTTGGGGGAGAAGACTCATCCACGTACAGCAAATATAGTGCGCGGGAAGTGCGGGGGTGGGACGCTATCATCTCTCGTTCCTTGTTCGGTCTGTTTAGTCGTTGTTTATAATTTGCCGAAGGGGATATTTTTCTCCGGTTGCAGATCAAGGATACCTTTTATTCGACGGGATCAGCTTTTTAGCTTTTCCCCCACAGTTGCTGCTGCTTTTCACATTTTTCCCGTCGATGGTTTGAGGCGAAAAATCGTTTCTTTCTTTTAGACTATTACCCACCCCTTACCGATGGAGTTCACTTGTCGAATCTTTGTGCTGATGGCTATCGGGGAAGGGTTTTTTTTTTCTGTGCGGGAAAAAGCACGATATCTGTGTATGGTTTTCTGCTTTCTTTCCGACCGAAGAAAGGGGTAGCGGTTTGCTTTTGAAAGTATCAATCACGTATCTTCGGCTTGCTCCAGGGCTTCCAAGGGTACAGACTGTTTGCACAAATAATTGAGAGTTGCTTTCATATCGATGGTTACATGGAATTATTTCACAGAAAACGAATAAATTTATAAAATCACAAACAAATACATAAAAAACATATTCAGACTGGATAAGGGATTTGAAAAATTAAATTTGTGCTCCAGCGTTTAGTGAATGGTAGGTGATTTTTGACATCAGTACAACTTTTTTTATTATTATTTATTATTGATTCGTCAACAGATAAAAATGTTTATCCCAATGACAATAAGATAAAATTGAATTACATAAAGAATGTGCACACCAAAAAGTAGTCAATGGGAAATTAGTGGTATTAAATGGAAAATATGAGAAAATCAAAAGTAAATCATTTATTTAAGACTTCATAAAAATACAAATATAAAACATATACAGTTAAGTCAATTTGACCTGTTATATCCAAATGCCCGCACCTTTCGTTTGACACCTTCCATCAGTTTTTGCACAGTGTCATCCGTCACCAATTTTGCAGCTTTCTGCCAGTTACGCCTGAAGCTTTTCTCATCAATTGCTACGCTATTCGATTTTCGAAGATTCCTCTTGACCAGAGCCCAATACTTTTCGATCGGACGGAGTTCTGGCGAATTAGGCGGATTGCAATAATTTGGGACAATATTTACACCATTAGCAATGTACCAATCCTTAGCCAGTTTTCCATAGTGGCAAGATGCCAGGTCAGGCCAGAACAGCACCGAACCGTTGTGTTCCCGAATGAACGGCAACAGTCGTTTATTCAGACACTCTTTTACGTAAATTTGTCCATTTAGAGTGTCAGTCGTGATGAAGATGTCGCTTCTGAGACCACATCTACATATTGCCTGCCATACGAGGTATTTTTTTGAGAACCTCGACAATTTTTTTGCTTAAAACGATCAGCAACATTTCCTCTTTGCAACGAGGTATAAAACTGTAGTCCTGGTATCTGCTTAAAGTCAGCTTTGCAATATGTTTCGTCGTCCAATATTATGCAGTCGTATTCCTTCAGCATAGTGTCATATAATTTTCTCGATCGAGATTTTGCGCTCTTGTTCTGGCTGTCGTTACGATTTGGAGCAACACCTACTATGAAAGATCACAAGCCTTCACTTTTCTTCACTTTCTGGACGAACGATGGAGACATTTTCACATTTTTCGCCACATCACGAACGGAGATATTCGGTTTCTTCTTAAAATCTTTAATCGCTTTCTTCCCCTCCGCGACGAAACGAGAATCATGATTACTTCCGGAACCGACCTTTCTCTTTAAAGTTAAGCGCTGCTGAAAGTTTTTAGCTCTTTAAAGTTAAGTCGCTGCTGAAAGTTTTTTAGCATGACTTGGCAATATCGCCGTGCGACATATCTGGATTTTCCACTCTTTTGTGCAAAATTGCTTCGCGCACACGTTCTTGATTCGACGCCATTTTACTGAATAAAGGTTACTGTAGCCAAACAACGTCTTCATCATAGCACACATACATTAATATTCATGTAGTAGTGATCGGATTAGCAAAGCGTACACGGAGAAGACTGCATTAGGGCATTTCCGACGACTACTTTTTGGTGTGCACATTCTTTACAACAATTAACACAAACATCTTCGGTAACAACGCTTATTAACCTCACGGGATACATTAAAATTCAACACGTTATAATAGCTGTTGAAAACGCGAGCCATGCTTAGCACAGGTTCGTGTTTGCCGTAGTTGTTCCTTGAGTGCCGGTTAATGAAGAATGATTGTGAACGTAGGTTTCGTTGTCGAGTGTTGATGTTCAAGAGACTAAGTAAAGTGGAACAGTCGATGTTTCCCTGAAGAAGGTCACCAACGAAACACGCTTTGGCCACCATACGCCTTCCTTCCAACAATTCCAGCTTAGTGAGCTTACACCGGTTTTCGTACCTTGGCAATCTGCGAGGGTCTTGCCAACGAAGATGTTGTAAAGCAAAGCGTTTAAACTTCCGCAGAACGGCTTCGATTTTCTGGACTGCATTTTCGAAGAAAGGAGACCAAACGACAGCGCAGTACTCCAAAAAAGGACGAACCAAAGAGCAGTATAGTGCCTTCAGACAATAAACATCTTTGAAGTTTTTTTGCGAAGCGAAAGATGAATCCTAGCTGCGATGAGGCTTTAGAAACTATATAGGCAATGTGGTTCTCGAATGACAGTTTGGTGTCTAGCATTACTCCCAGATCCTTTACTGCTGTTTCACGTTTCAAGCGCGTTCCTCGAAGGATGTAGTCGTGTAGATACATCGCACGTTTTCGGCCAAAAGAGATAGTCGAGCATTTGGATGCATTTAAGGACATTCTGTTGATCCGGCACCAGTCGTCGAACACTTATAGTTCCTGCTGAAGAAAGTGGGCATCTTCCGGACATTTTATGACGTAGTACAGTTTTAGGTCGTCCGCGTAGGATAATTTCAGGCATCTAAGGACTAAGTTCACGTCGTTCATATATAGCAGGAAAAGGAATGGGCCAAGGTGGCTGCCTTGTGGAACGCCGGATGTTACTGAAAAGCTGGACGAGGCATAATTTGAAATCTTCACAGACATAGATCTGCCAGTCAGGTATGAGCGGAGCCAGTTCAACAATTGATCGGGAACCCCCATTTTGTCGTATTTGGAAATTGCAATCTGATGGTTCATTTTATCAAAGGCCGCAGAGAGATCTGTGTATATGGCGTCTACTTGATGACCGAGTTCCATTTCACAGATGATGAACGATGGTACGGTAAAGTTGGTCGCCGTTGAGCGCTTGGGCATAAAACCGTGTTGGTCAGAAAAAATAGTGTGTGAATAGTCTATAGTAACTTTAAACGGTGAAGTCCTATGCTACGAGTTTTGAACATACAATATAGCTACGGAGTACACCCAAGGTAAACCCCTCGATCACATGGCAATAACCAACGACGGATACTAACCCACATATAAGAAGGACCATATCAGCACCTTCAATACCGAACACTAACCGCAAGCCTGCCCACGTTAAATTCCTGACACTTTTATTTCAGTGTAGATTTTGAATTATTTCATGGATCACTGACACGTTTCACCTATATAACAGCTGAAACTCTCCACTTTATTTCGTGGTACAACATGTTTACCCTCTTGTTACATTCAGTAAAATGGTAAAAGTCGTGTTAAGGGGACCCTCCCCTGGATCTGGGCAAAAATAAGGCTAAGTTTGTATTTTTTAAGTACGAACGTTCGTTTTTGACGAATCAATTTGATTATTATTCAAAATTTCAAGGAGACAAACAAATTTAAGATTCAAAATGGCGCTACAAAATGGCGATTACGTAAGCCTCATGCAGGCAACACATGGGCGAAAACTTCAAGCCTGCAGCCTCTTGTAGTGGACAGAAATCAAATCTAGTTATCATTTCTCAAAGATAATGATATTTCACGGCTTGAACTAAATTTCAGAAAATTTTAACTTAAATTCATTGCATAGTGATCATTTGAACTGAAAAGTTAAATTTTTCGCTACTTTTTTTTCGTTTTAACCGTGTTAAAATATTATAAATAATGAATTATTAATGCAAACTTTTAGTTCAAGCCGTACAAAAAACTATAACCTTTCAAACAGTTATTTGATGGAGGAATCGGATTAATAGATCAAGCCCGGGGCTTGAAGTTAGATTTAAAAACATGGTTTCGAGAAAGCACCATTTTGTAGCCGCCATTTTGAATCTTCACGAATATTTTATCCCTTTAAAATTTTGAATAATAATCAAATTTAATTATAAATTAGAAGAAAAATTAGTAATCTCCATTTAATTCCAACTACCTTTGCTTATCTTCGACAGATACGCGTATTTTCGTCTACAATATGCAGAGTCGAGTTATTAGTACGAGACACTGAAGAAGTCTGCACATTGTAGACGAAATACGCGTATCTGTCGAAGATAAGCAGTGTAGTTGGAATTAAATGAGATTACATAATTTTTCTTTAATTTAAAGTTGCAGGTATTCCACTAAACAGCTCAAACCCTCTAGGAACATGGTTAAAATTAACATACTATTTCAGTTTATTATAGCTTAACATGTTTACAAAAGATCCAAACGGAAAAACTAGTCATCATGTTCATTTCTGTAGAATGCCCGTACCTGATTTGACACCTGCCATCAAATTCTGCACAGTGACCTTTGTGCACTTCCTGGATGCCGCTGCCCAATTTTTCTTAAAATCGGTCATGTTTTGGGACACTGTACCATCCTTCTTAAATATACGCTTGACTATTGCCCAATAGCGTTCGATCGGTCGCAACTGGGGACAGTTTGGTGGGTTGATGTCTTTTTCTACGAACTTGATGTTATTCTCCGTCAGCCACTGTAGAGTGGATTTGGCGTAATGTGCCGATGCCAAATCTGGCCAGAAGAGGAGGGGACTGGTGCTTTCTATACAATGGTAGCAACCTGTTCTTCAAACATTCCTTTTGATAAATCTCAGCATTTATAGTTCCTTTTGTATAGAAAATTGAAGAACGCAAGCCACATGTGCAAATAGCTTGCCAAATGAGCACCTTCTGACCGAATTTCTCCATCGCAACAGTCGTATCTGCGGTTGGCACACGTTCCCCAACAGATTTAGTATAAAACTGCGGCCCCGGTAGCGTTCTTGAATCTTCTTTAACGTATGTTTCGTCATCCATTTCATCATCAAAATGCACTGGTCGACATTGTCCAAAAATGCAGCTGTACAGCTTTCGAGCCCTGGTTTTGGCACGAGACTTTTGTTCCGGAGTTTGTTTGGGCACTTTCTGCTTTTTGTACGTCTTCAAGTCATTCCTGCGCTTGATTCGTTGAATCATTCCGATGCTGGTCCTGAACTTCTTGGCTAGATCGCGAGTAGAGGCAGATTTGTTCCGTTGAATATAATCCACAACTTTTTGGTCCAAATCGGGGTTGCTGGAGCCGGGTTTCCGGCCACTTCTTAGTAAATCCTTGAGGAGCACTCCTTACCAAACTTTTCGATGATGCGTTTTACACTTGCCGGGTGAACATTTACTCTTTTCGCAATCTGGTTGTAAGTAACACCTTTCGGTGCACCAAGTGTGCAGAATTTTCTTTTAGTCTCAAATTCAATTCGCGACATTTTGAGATACAACTTTATCAACGGAAATGAATGAACCGAATAATCATTTTTGACATGTAAACAAAGCAAATGGCGCTTACACGCTAAAAATATATACAGTAGTTTATGCGTAATAACGCATCGAATGTTTATAACTACTTTTCGATACACTTTTTAGAAGAGCTAATGTCAAAACAGGTATTGTGGTTTCACGGTTGAAACGGGATTCTCGTTTCGGTTTTGGTTTTATTCGATAGTGTGCATTATTTTTGTACAAAATATTGAGTGACTCGCAATCCGATACTTCAAGCATCGTGAACCCGAATTCAGGAAAAGGATATGGATCTATATTCAAAGACAAAGTCTTGCAAAATCATGAAGTTTGAGATGTCCTCAAGCGAGGTTTTGAAACATATTTGAATATGGCCACTTTTCCGGAGGAATTCGTTTCCAGCAAGGTCTCCATAAGTGACCAGAACGATCAGAAATCCTCAAAACGTCTTTTCATGACCTATTTTTGCAATATCATGAAGTTGGATGTGTCGCAAGCCGAGATTTGGCAAGGATTTGAATATGGCCACTTTCCCAGAAGAGTTCAGACTCCGGATGTTCACTCGAAGTGACCAGTTTGGAAAGAAATCCTCAGAATATTGTCCAGACAACGTGTTTACAAAATCATGAAGTTTGGTATATCGCAATCCAAGTTTTGGAAAGATTTGAATACAGGCCACATTTTCACCGGATGAACTCACTGCATGACTGCTCCCTTCATCTTCATACGCTTAACTGTCGCCCAGTACTTCTCAATTGGACGAGACTGAGGATAATTTGGTGGATTCAGCTCTTTTAGGATGAATTGGACTGTTGTACCATTATAGCACTTCCTTGCTGTAATGGCAGCTGGCTAGATTTGGCCAAAACGTAACTGGATCATCATGGGACTATACTGAAGGGTAAAATTCAATTTTTGAGACACTCCCTTTTGTACACTTCCGAGTTCATTGTTTTATTCGTCGCAAAAACTCTGGTTTCCTTGCCAAATCATGATTTTTCTCGTGAGCAGGAGCCTTGTAGAACTTGAGCCCCGGGATTCGTTTGAAATCGGCTTTAGCATCATCGATCAGGAGACATTCATCGTTGTCGTCAGAATTTCTAAAATCTTCTCGGAGACGGATTTTCCTCACAGTTCATAGATAGGCATTTAGTTTTTTCGCCAAACCATAGTCCGAGATGTTGGGATCAGTCTTGATTTTCCGAATGACCTTCATCCGCAATTGACGATCAACGTTTCCACTCCAACGCTTGATTTACACTTTGCGGGCAGTTTTTAATCTGTTTTCGATGACATCTTAGAGAAATTTCACGACTGATCCGATTGATTTTAATATTTCTTTCAACAATGGCATCTATAAGAATGATGTTCGACTCTTTGAGGAATCAAATCATATCTTCAATCAACTATTGGAAAAGACAGGCTGAAATGGCTTACATGCTTAAAGACTTGTATGCGTATGGCTGTAGAAAATTCCTACTTCACCTTCTATAATTTCAAAGTGGTTTCATCGATGAAATCAAATATATCAAATCGTAAATTGTATTACTGTATAAGTATGTTTTACGGATTACATAATTAAATAAAGTTTTCATTATCACTAATTAAAATCATATCTTTGTACAAATGCTCTCGTTATCAAATATTTCGTTTGATGATATATTAAAAACTCTGTACAGGGTGTCTCACAATAGGTGTCACTAAAACAAAATGGGATTACAACAAAACAAATCAACCAAATCATAGCATTTATTTTTCATTTGAAAGATACATGTTATAAAAATAAACCATATTTATTCAATTCGAATCTCTCGCCCTTCTCCTTGATAACTTTGCGCAAACGCTTTGTAAGCTCATCGCAGCTGGCACGCACGATATCCTGAGGAATTTGGACCAAAATATCAACCAATTATTTCTTGAATCGATCTAAAATAAGGCCTTCCGTATGGCCTTTATGATGAAGCATATAACCCCAAACGAAGTAGTCAAGTGGGTTGAGATCCGGTGAAGATGCAGGCCATACTTCGCTTGTGATGAAATCGGGCAAATTTTCCGCGCACTACGCTTGTATCTTCAATGCCTAGTGAGCTGGAGCTGAGTTCTGGTGGAAACAATATGGTGTATTCCCATACAGCGTTGAAGCATGAAAAAGCAGATGGTTATTGAAAACCTACTCGATGTAATATTTAGTGTTGATTTTAACGTTAGGCTATTTGAGAAGAAGAGGAAGTTTTCCTTTTCGTGAAACGGCGCCCCATATCGTGATTTTCGATACATTCTGATAGAATTCTACAGCTAGTTTATCTTTTGGAATATTGGCAAGGCTTTGGCCATACAGACGATTTTTTTTGGTGATTATGACTGTTTGGAAGGAAGAAGAGCTTTTCACCCGAAAATAAAATCTCGCAGTCTTTGTGCCGAACCAAAAGATTTCGGCTTCTAGATTTGGACTCTAGCTTGCATTTGACGCTCCGTCAACCCGTGAACCCGTTGTTGTATGGCTTGCATTCCAGATTATGTCTGAGGAGCCTGTTCATTGAAGCAGGGGACATTTGAAATTGTTTGCTCAATTTACGGCCCGATACGGCCAGGTTACGTCTAATTCGCTCCCTCACACATTTGATCTCATTCTTCGTTCTGGCAGTTCGTCTGGCACCTCCTGTGCCACGGTCTAAGCTTTTGCAAATGTAATTTTAAAACTTGCTCCCGTATAACTTCCATGGTAGCTGATGAATATAAACAAACCAAATCGCTTATTTATCTTCAGCGAAAAGCTATCAGAAAAATACACTCAAAACGGGTATAATCAATTTCACTGTTAAAATTACCCAGCTGAAATAAACCAAAAGGTGACAACTATTGTGAGACACACTGTAAATGCAAAACCCTTGAGACGCCACTGGTGGTTCTCCCCAGACTTTCGACCAATTGCAAAAAACGGTTCAATCATGTAATATCAGTTGCGATAAAATTCTTACTTACCTTACCAATCATACCAAGGCGGAGGTGGCCTTTGCTGTATTCAAAAGTTGTCTTCATTCTATTCACTGTGCTAGCCTCGCAATCCGCAGTCTGCGGAGAGTCCGCCTACTACTTGATGGGTCACCCGTTGCGCGGCTCTTCTTCTTGTGCCCGCCGGATCGTACTCAAAATCATCTCAACTGGGCTGTCGTCCGTCCTTCTAACGCCATGCCCAGCCCACCGTAGTTGACCGAGTTTAGCGGTGTGAACGATGGGAGGTTCTTCCAACAAGTAATGCAATTTGTTGTTCATTCGCCTGTTCCATCTTCCATCTGCACTCCACCTTAGATCGTACTCAACAACTTCCGTTCAATTAAATCGATTCAATTTCAAACAAACTCTTTAAAATGTATAGATTTTATTATTGTGATTAGAATAGAATTCTACGTCTGAAAGTTCATCATATTCCTAGAGGCATTATATGTTTCTCATGAAAAATGAAATTTCGATGATATCTGTTCCTGCATTAATTCACATTAATTAAAGTGAAAAAAATCATGCGATTGATCCCTACTTATTCTCCCAACAAGCCATAATCAAACAACGGCATTTAATCAGAATTTATTCCGTCGTTTCCTTCCGAGCAGAGGAGCATCTTCTTCATATTTTCATCAGTTTTATCATTCAACAAACAAGAATCACCGGAGAGTAGCTGGCTGTGTCACAAAGTCGTCCTTTTCGACCGCTCTTCCATCACACAACCGTAATTGAAGGTTTTACAGCGCCCTCGCTAATGGTGGTGACCGTGACGGGGGTTGCTCTTCCACGTCGCAAAACAAAAAGGACATCTCCGCATACATAATCAACCTCCGCCAGGGAAGGAAAGAAGATTCGTTCAAGATAAATTAATAACTCTCGCTTCTGCTGCTCCTCCTGCTCTACTTACCAACTACTGTTTGCGTACTTCGCAGTCAACGAGCATAAACCATTGTACATTGTGGGCCACCAACCGGGATCAAGTCCCCCTCAGCATCTCGTTGTAAATTCAGAATGCATTCTTCTTGTTCCGGACTGCGGTTATTATCGTAAAATTTTATCAACTTTTCAATAAATTAATTAGCTCCGATGAGCATCCTCATTGTCGTTCTTCGTCATCGCATCCATCGTCAGTCGAATCACGCCCTGTCCATTATATTGGTAATTACCATTAGCTGGCGTACTCGCGGAGGGAATGAAAGAGCGAAAAAAAACAAAGAAATGAAAAATTATGAATCACTTCAATGTGCTATTAATTGCGAGATTAAAGATAAGATAAAAGTTTGTCATTGCCTGGCGGAACTTTTCTAGGGCGAAGGATCGTTTGCTTCAAAAATCTGAAGATAATTCCATATCCTGAGCCAAGTATGAATCAATCATCATCGATTTCAGCAATTAAAAAGAAACTAGTTTCTTCCTTCCATTGATACGTAACTTTAAACATCCATAAACATTATCCTTGAGGAAAAGTTTTATCGACACAGCAAGCCATGATTCCACCCGGCGGTGGCTGCTTTCGACTGAGTCCTCCGCATCGCAAAAGCACAAACGACGTGACAAAGACCAGTTGCATAGCTGGCCCTGGGAAGCGCACTGGGAAAAACATGCACCGAGTTTCCATCGCAGTGTCCCACGTCAATCCCGGAACTGATTTTCCCAGCGAGCATCGATGGCACTTCTCTTTTTGCTCTAATTAATTTCTCCATCGAACAAGTATCGTTACAATGCTCACTTCCTCCTCTTGCCATGCATGATGGCTTTTGTACTCGCCAAGGAAAATCCTGGCAAAATCGTAAGCGTCCCCCCAACGAGGGGCCATTATTATTTTTAATGGACTCGCCACGCCACGCAGAGCACCGTCTCAAGGTTTGCTCCCGTGGGGATTATCTCATAGCTGACTGCATGGGTCCAAGGATTGCGGAATAAATCTATACAGCACTTTTCAGACGCTGCATCCGATCAGGAAGCCGTCCCCAGCTAGAGCAAACCGGGGGACAATGGTGAACTGGTAATTACATACACTTTACGGGAAGCGAGATTTATGACATTTCTTTTCAATACATTACAATTTGGAAGTCCTTGCGTGGAGTTGAGCGTAACTTTGGGTTAAGAGTGTGAGGTACGCTGTCTTTTTTGAATGATATGATATGAATTTATGACGGAGCAGAATGAAGGTTGATCCACATTACACATATGAACAGCAAATTCGCTCGTTTATCTACGATATAGAGAACCCAGATTATTATCATTGTTCCTATGTTCATCAAACACTGCGCACTTGCCCCCCCCCCATGACGTGCTTGCACGTCCGGTTTTCCGGCGCACATCAAGCATTTGGGGACGCTTTACCAATCCCACGCGTTGTGGCTAGTGCTGCCACACCTTCTGCACATGTTGCTCCGATCTGGGCCTTTGCACTCCCAGGACATGTGCCCGCTCTCTAGGCATCTATAGCATGCCTTCGGCGGCTGGTGTAGGCTTAGTGGATATCCCAACAAACATCGGTGTTGAATTAGAGCTTGTTCAAGCAAATTTGGAGAAGCTATTCAGCTGTTTCTTCTAGAATAGCTGAATAGCTTCTCCAAATTTGTTTGAACATGCTCTAATTCAACACCGATGTTTGTTGGGATATTGACCATCCCGCCTTCACCTTCGCCACTTTCAACGCCAGGTCCGTGTCGACTGCCGCTATCCTCATGGTTGCCATCTGTATCCCGAGTGGACCTTCCTCAAACGTATTTCTGCAATAGCAACCTTGACCTTGCACTGTTCCTTAAGTGCTGTGGAAAACTCGTCTGCCTCGGTGATCTCATCCAGGTTTTTACACTGGATCGTCACCTGCGAGACGAGGGCACGCACCACCACACCCTCACCTAAGGTCTGCCTTGCCAGGTCTCTGTACACCGGGCCCTTTAGCGTTGTCGCCTTTTTCAGTTCCAGGAGCATCTCGCCGGTGCGGGTATGGCGTATACTCCGCACGTCGGCACCTAAGCCTGCCAGTTTAGCGTCCTCGCGCATCGCTTTCAAGACCTGCGAGTACTTAGACGCATCGGTCTTGACGATGTGGGCCTCTCCGCGGTTACACTTGCGGGCCACCTGTCGCTTATCCTTTTCTTTTTTGTCCTATTCCCCTTTTTGCGGACCTTGTTCCAGTGGCATTCCCTGCCACGCCTGGGGTCGTCGCTCGTCCCCCTCCTAGCACTAGCGTCTGCTTCCGTGCTTGTTATAGCTGTTGTCGTTGGGCCCTACCGCTCGAGCCCCCTTCGGCTTTTGAGACAACTCTCGAGCTGCGTGTCCCGCCTTTCGCGATGGGCTTAGCGCCGGGGCCTCTCTCTTTGCGGGCAGCCGGAGCTGGTCGCGAGGATGGACCCTCAGACCCTGCCACGTTCGCATAGGTTTGTTTCCCTTCTGGGGCTTCCGACACGATACGCTTCGTCGGCTTCGCCAGGTGCCGGTTCACTGGGGACTCCTGGCCCCGCTTGGAGGTCCCTGTCCCCATGGGTAGGGTGGACTCTCCGACCGAGACGTTTGCATCCGTCTGGGTCTGCTTCGAGGCTATATCCCTCGCTCTCTGGCACTTTGCTCGGCTAAGAGCTTGGCCTCCAGCTCTTACCTCTCCTTGCAGGCAGCCTGCACTGTCATGCGTAGCCTAAGAAGGCTCAATTTGAGGTCCTTCGCAATGTTGTTGCGCGACGACGTGAAGTCGATAATCGCGTCCAATTGCTCGGATACCTCCATCATTTTAGGAAGGGTTTCCCGCATCTTATCCATGGCCCGGATGAGTCCTGGCCCATCCATGGCCACGCCTAGCTTGGTAACACCTGCCTCCGATGCCGTAGCACTACCGCACGTGTCGCTCACGCCTGATTTCACCGTTCTACGTGGTGGGGACCTCCCTAGGCCGCCTTTAGCGAACGGATTTGCTTTCTCCTGGGATTTCTTCGTTTCCTCCATGCTGTTGGGTCCCCCCTCCAGCCGCTATCCAAGCCCAGGTGGAGTAGTCGCTGTTGTGATCCCATGGTTGTCTATGCAAGCAGGGAGGCCATGCGAGGGTTGACACGGCCCTTCATGGGGAACCGTGTTCAGAGCTGGATCAGCGTAAGACAGGTATATGGTCATCTGAGCCTATTCCCGCCCGACTGGCGAGGTCGGGCGGTGGAGAATGGAACGTACTGGAGGCCTGCCAAGGTTTTAACAGGACGTAGACGACCTGTGCCGCGGAAACCTCGCCATTTCCTACTCGGTGTTACCCGGTAGTACTGAGGGAGACGACACAGGGCCAGCCCGAATACAATGGTACCACTAGTTATTCTTTTCGCAGCCAGTTGCCATAATTGGGGTTTTACTGGCATCCACCACAATGCGTCGTAGGACGCTCCCTCCGTAGTTTGTTTAGCCGTTAAGGGGAGCTTAACGTTTCCAAGGTGCACCGCGGGGAGGCGAACTACATTCGCACCTCGCGTTTAAGTGGTCTGGAAAGTTAAATCTGTCCAAGTCTTCCGTCCAGTCAGCCAAGGCCCGGGAGAGACCGCATACGTACAAAGTGCAGATGGCTCGTGACGAACGGCAAAATACGGTGGGAATGTTTTGGACCCGGAAACTGTACACCCACATGCTGACGAAGCCTCCTTGTCTCATCATGGATGATGTAACTTTTTTCAAGGCGGACTTCGGGCAGCTTTCGGGGCTACTGTTCTTCACCGCCCAGCACAAGTTTGATGTTCCAGACGAAGTAAGGAAGCAGAAATTTTCAAAGTTTGTCAAGAAATATATGATTTGGCAAGCGATCTTCTCATATGGCACACGGATTGTGCCGTTCGTGACTACCGGAAGTGAAACGGGGAAATCTTCCTCAAGGAATATCTACCGAAGCGTCTGCTTTCTCTGTTGAAGCAACACGAGGACCTTACGATCTTCTAGCCGGATCTAGCTTCGTGACACTATTCAAATGTTGTCCTGGAGTGGAATGAAGCCGACAGGGTCACTTTCACACCCAAGGACATTAATCTTTCCAATTGCTACTTTAACCCAGTCGCCACGGACAAGAGTTACTGGCCAAGAGGCTTAGAGATCGCAAAAAAATATCTAGTCGGGGTAAGGTTGATGGATATCATCGCTGATAAGATTATATGTTAGAATTTTATTGATTGTTGGAAATAACCGGAACAGCAAAGTTTGAACAGTAGAAAGGATTCATTTTACAACTAGCTGCAGTGGAGTCTTGAACAGGAATGACAAAGTTTTCTCAGTTGTTTATTTAAGAAAACTTAGGTTGCTAGGGAGGCCGTCGGTCTCCAAGGAGGTCATCAGCACACTGCGTTACCGATTTACTCCAACACCCCCCCTGAATCGGTAAGTCCTAGGAGGGTCCTCAGTTCACGGAAACGTCCAGGTTCCAGGGCCTTGGTGAACGTGTCCGCTATCTGGTGTGCAGTAGCAATTGCTTCGATTTGAAGTCGTCCTTGTGCCACGTGGTCGCGTAGAAAATGGTGCTTCACATCCACGTGCTTGACACGTTTGGTTTCGGTGTTTGTCGCCATCGCAATGCACCCATGGTTGTCTTCGAACACCTTGAATGCCGTGCCGTGTTGAACTTCCTTCAGGTCCTCAAGGATTCCGTGCAGCCACAGCCCTTCGGAGGCCGCGGCACTTAAAGCTGCATACTCTGCTTCACACGATGACAGTGCAACGGTTTGTTGCTTGCGGCTGGCCCAGGACACGGTGTTCCCAAAGACCTTGAAGACGTAGCCGCTAACGGATTTCCTATCCTCAGCATCCGATGCCCAGTCGGCGTCTGCGTACCTGACTAGTGCCTCGGCGTCGTCGTTTTGCTTGTACTGGATCTTAAGGTTCTTCGCTCCCTTCACGTAACGGACCACTCTCTTCAGGGCTTGCCAGTGGGCCTCACCAGGTTGAACTTGGAAGCGCACCAGGTATCCAACAGCGTAGCATATGTCCGGTTGGACACACAGCATCGTATACAGCAGGCCGCCCAGCAATTGATGGTACGGATGCGACACAGGATTCGCAGCTCGTGGTGGCAGGAAACAGCCTTTCTCCATTGGGGTCTTCACATGGTTGCAGTCTTGCATGACGAACTTCGTCAGCACACGGTCCACAGCAGCTTCTTGCGCTAGGTACATGCATCCGGTGGCGCCGTCGTATCGGATCTTCATTCCGAGGAAATGATTAACCACGCCGCAATCCGTCATCTGGAGCTTCTTGGAAAGAGCACGCTTGATCTCCTTTACCAGATCCAGCCGATCGCCAGCGATGAGCAAATCGTCCACATAGATGATGATGTATACCCCCCCTCGATGGTCGATCCTGGTATATAAACAATAATCGTGCCGGGAACGGGTGAAACCGAAATCCAGTAGAAGGTCGTTCAGCTTGTTGTTCCAACAGCGAGGGCTTTGCTTGAGTCCATACAACGATCGCTCCAGTTGGCAAACGAGGCTCGGAGGTGCTGCAACTCCTTCGGGTATGGCCATGTAGACGTCTTGTTCAAGCTACCCGTAGAGGAATGCGGTCTTCACATCGAGTTGGTGAACGTGCATCCTTCGGTGGGTTGCTACAGCAAGAACGGTTCGTATCGTGGCCTACTTCACTACGGGGGAAATATGTTCCGTTGTAGTCTACTTCGGGGTTCTGGTGGAATCCCTTCGCCACCAAGCGCGCCTTGTAACGGACCGGTTCGCCATGCTCGTCCAGCTTGACTCGGAAGACCCATTTCGACTTGAGCGGAACCACACCAGCAGGACATCGCACCAATCGCCAAACATTGTTGTCCGCTAGCGACTGCAGTTCCTTACGGACCGCTTGCTGCCAAAGGGCTTCGTCGGCTCGTCCAGCGATCTCCTTGTACGCCTCCGGGACATCGAAGATCGAACGCTCGGCCTCATCTCGTCCCACGGAACCGTCGAATGGAACATCAGAAACGTTTTGGGATGCATCTGCAGAATGGGATTGCGCGGCAG